>JAFBJT010106154.1:19020-31425 GCA_016785325.1 Chascanopsetta lugubris
CCTCCTCCTCCTCCTCCTCCTCCTCTTCCTCCTCCTCCTCTTCCTCCTCCTCCTCCTCCTCCTCCTCCTCCTCCTCCTCTCTCCCACCTTTGATTCCACGTTGTGTTTTGTTCTGCCTGTGTCGACAAATGGCGGCCTCCTGCTGTTTCACCGTGTCGCCAAAAATCCCAAATCAATTACTTGGGCGCCGGCTGAGTGACGGCGCGAGGAAAAGTGACAATGCACTTCTTTTTTTTTTTCTTTCTGTGTTTGCCCCTTTCATCTTTATCAGAGCCGGTGTGTGAGCAACAAAGGTCCGGAGCGATGCTATCACACTCTCATTTAATGAAGACAGGGCCCAGGTTGTCTGGCACTTGTTGATTTGTTATGATACGCAAACACCGGGCCTCAGAATGACAGCGACACACACTCACACACAAACACACACACACACACACACACACACACTTTGCAAATTGGAAAACTTTCAAAGCTCTGAGCGCAGCATTTTGTTGTCAGGCCGTCAGCGGTGGATGTGCGGAGGTCTTAGTCAGGAGACGCGCAGCTAATCTCACATAAGAAGCGTTCGTCATTTCCCTGTTTATCAACAGCTGCTGAAGAAGGTGAAGTGTCGAGCGCTGAGCTTCAACGCTGCCTGTTGTTTCAGAGGCACTGAGAGGGGGGGTGGAGAGTGCTCCTCTACTGTCATCCATCCATCATCCATCCATCATCCATCATCCATCCATCCATCATCCATCGATCATCCATCCATCCATCCATCATCCATCCATGATCCATCCATCCATCATCCATCCATGATCCATCCATCCATCATCCATCCATCATCCATCCATCCATCCATCATCCATCCATCATCCATCCATCCATCCATCATCCATCCATCATCCATCATCCATCCATCCATCATCCATCCATCATCCATCATCCATCCATCATCCATCCATCATCCATCATCCATCCATCATCCATCCATCCATCATCCATACATCATCCATCCATCCATCATCCATTCATCATCCATTCATCATCCATCCATCATCCATCCACCATCCATCCATCATCCATCCATCCATCCATCCATCATCCATCATCCATACATCATCCATCCATCCATCATCCATTCATCATCCATCCATCATCCATCCATCCATCATCCATCCATCATCCATCCATCCATCCATCATCCATCCATCATCCATCCATCTATCATCCATCCATCCATCATCCATCATCCATCCATCATCCATCCTTCCATCCTTCTTTCCATCCATCCATCCATCCTTCTCTCCTTCCATTCATCCATCCATTCATCCATCCATCCATCCTTCCATCCATCAACTTCCTGTCCTGACGTAAAAGTAAAATCCTTGTTGAAACAAATGAATTGATTGTGTCTCAGAAGGGCTTTTACTTTGAAATGTCCACAGGAAGTCATACTGTACATACGTTTCTTACGCTTATTCACTCTGTACTTTAACATGTTGACTTTCATTTTTTGGGAACTCTGACTTTTCTTGAGAAAAACCTCCTCCTCCTCTCCTTCCTCCTCCTCCATGAACCCAACCACCCGATTGTTGGATGTTTACTTCAGACTCTCTTTATTTAAAGACCATAGTATCTTCGTCTCAAGGCCGCCCGCGTCTGCTCGTCTGTCACGGCACTTTCACTCTGGTCCCAGCTTCTGTTTCTGTTGCATCACTTTTGTTTTTGCATTCCCCAAGAGTCCAAGCAGCCAGAGTGAAGCAGCCTTCACTCTGTGTGTAGAATATCACTCTCGCCACCAGCGCCTTTGTGTGAGTGCAGCCTCCTCATCAGGGTTGTGTTCAACTCCATGTGTTTACACTGAGACAGAGTTCCCATTCACAGTTGAACCGAATCAGAAACGTAGGATTAACATGTGTTTACATCCACCTCTGTTTTCCATTTCATCGGTGTCACTGACAAAAACGGGTCAGACTCCTCGACCTCGGGTTCGACCTCAAACCACGGAAATATTGATGATGCAACCTGAATGTTATTTATCTGTATTCATACGATTTGGATTTGAAACAGACACAAACTGGACAACGTTGACGATGTTTTTGAGTCACTAGACCTTTTAGATTTTTCAGAGTGAAACAGATTTGGTGACAACATCGTCTTTTTTTTTCCACCACAGGTTTGCCGACCTTCATCCTGAGCAGAGGTCAGATCAGCCAGAGTAAGTGAAAACACACGTGTGAGGTGTATGTGACCTTTAAAGTTTACTCTTAACACTTTACAGAAAGACCTCTGATGAAAACAGCTATGAATAATTCAATTTAGAATTCAATTACATTTTCCATTAAGAGTCACCACAGACCGATAAGCGGAGGTGGAGGAGTGAGATTATAACTTTTGGAGACAATTTATATGAAAAAATAATTAAAAATAATATAGAATTTTCACAAATATCAGTAGTTTCAATTCAGTTAAAATGAAAATTCAATCATAATTGATATTCGTGTGCATTCAAAACGAATGAATGATGTTAAACATAAGAATGAATGTATTTTTAATGGCTTTTCATATAAGGACATATTATTATTACACAGCACGTGGGAGAGACTGTGGCTCTGAGCTTGTCGGGTCGTGGTGAATGAAACTCTACTATTGTTGTTGTGTGTGACGCTCCCAACGATAACAAAGATGAGAACCTGTGCGTCATTTCCACAGACGCCTGATCAGCACTTTTCATTCTGAATGTTGCGCGGGGAACTTGTGTGAGCGAGCGGCGATGCCGCAGAAAGCTGCGGTGCTTTGTGTGTGATCAATAATTTACGGCGGCTCTCAAATGAAATGGTCCTTGATCGGTTCTTGAAAGGTTTTCGCGGCAGCAGCTGCTGCAGTTGTTGAATTCTTTGTCTTTTCATCTCTTTGACATTTTCTGCTCTTGAACGCTCACACTCAGTCCCATGGATTATCGCTGCAAAACTGGACATATCGTCCATTGCTGCTGCTCCTCTTTTCAGCCTCTGTCTGAAAATGTTGGTGCTTCGGTTCCATTAAGCCCCCCCCCCCCCCCTCCCTCCCCCGTCCTTTCCCCCCCACTCATTCCCCCCGATTGAGCCCATTCTGCTGTTCACTCTGTCATGATTGGGTCATCTGCCTCTAGTACTGGTTTTGCTTCACCTAGCAGCGTAAAGACGTGTCTCAAACAAAATCGCTTGGCCCATAATCTGGCAGTGCTTGGCCTTGTGATGTCACTCGCCAGGTATGACATCATAATGGTTTGGAAGCATGTTGAGGTTTTCGGTTCCTGACCGAAGTCCGTTTGCTTCGCGCGACGTGATACGAGCGACCACTGGGAAACATTTGCTTCCTGTTCCACCTTCATCTTCAAGCGAAGCCTCCTCAACAAGAGAGCCACGCCTTTTTTTCCCACTCTATTAGCATATTTAAGCTAGGCCTTACTGGCGCAGCGGCGTTAGCATTATCACACAGACAGAACGCAGCAAAGAAAGAACTGAAAAATACTGCGACTGAGTTCAGACATGAATGTTACCCCCCCCCCCCGCACACCCCTGCGCCTGAATGATTGGGTCATCTGCCTCTAGTACTGGTTTTGCTTCACCTAGCAGCGTAAAGACGTGTCTCAAACAAAATCGCTTGGCCCATAATCTGGCAGTGCTTGGCCTTGTGATGTCACTCGCCAGGTATGACATCATCATGATTTGGAAGCATGTTGAGGTTTTCGGTTCCTGACCGAAGTCCGTTTGCTTCGCGCGACGTGATACGAGCCACCACTGGGAAACATTTGCTTCCTGTTCCACCTTCATCTTCAAGCGAAGCCTCGTCAACAACTTCCGACATATTTATGTCAGGAAGCCACGCCTTTTTTCCCCACTCTATTAGCATATTTAAGCTAGGCCTTACTGGCGCAGCGGCGTTAGCATTATCACACAGACAGAACGCAGCAAAGAAAGAACTGAAAAATACTGCGACTGAGTTCAGACATGAATGTTACCCCCCCCCCCCCCCCCCCCCCCCCCCCCCCCCCCTCTTTCCCCCCCCCCCCCCCTTGTATCTCACACATTTTCACACCACCCTTAAGCTACATCACAACTTTGCCTAAATGCCTCCACTCACATTCCGCCTCGGTGGAGCGGTGAGTTATTATCACAACACATCACACAAACATGAAGCGCCTGACTGGAAGAAAAACAAGTTTCAGAGGCTAATTTGGCTTTAATCACCCGCTGAAGCTCATTGCAGCGCGGCGCTTTAAAACACAGGGCGTCGGGTGGGGGTGGAGGGTGGGTTAGAGGGATGGAGGGTTTGGGGGGGGGGGGCGGGGCTGGTACCTGTTTTCCATGGCTCCACCACCAGTGTGATTAAAGCGGTTGGATGTGACATCATCCTACACCATCTTAATTACCTTCGCAGAAATGGCGCAACCCATAATTACAATTAGCGGCTTGCAGGGCTGTCGATCAGGCGGCTGATTACCCAGAAACCTCTTGAAATGCAGCTCGCGCTCACCAGCCCGGTCCCGAAGGACAATGGGATTCGTTTTGAAACTAAGGTAAAGACACTTTTAAGAGCTTGAAACTTTTTTTTAAAGGTGCAGTGTGTAAGATTTTGGGTCATTTTTGTCACTTCAAAAAAAAAAATGTTACAAAACAATGACATCCCGATATTTTCAGGAATTGAATGAGCACTGAAATGAGGCCATTCGTGTGTATTTACGCGAGGAGCGGCTCCTCTCTACGGGGGCGGCCATGTTTTTACAGCAGTAAAAGTGGACGTAGTAAACATCTCTTGTGTTTGAACGACAACTGAAGTCTGAAGCCCAGGTTCTCCTCGTGTTCAGAAGAGTGAGGGTGAGGTGATGGATGCGACATACAGCTTCACCTCTGGAGGTCACCACAGCTCACACACTGCACCTTTAAACAGAACTTGTACGTGTTGGTTGCTCCTCCTCTCTCCTCTGCTCGCTCACTGTGAACCACGGGTGGAGCTGCAGGGTGGATGTGTGATCTATTCAACCTAATTCTCTCCTCCCTGAGGTCTGACTCACACCTGAGACAGATGCAGTCGCTGCTGACACAACAGAGGAAGATACAGACAATGAGAGGGAGGGAAAAACTCTGTGTGTGTGTGTGTGTGTGTGTGTGTGTGTGTTTTCATTAGTCATTACAAGGCCGCGATCTTCACCTTGGACTCATGGAGTGTAAGTCCTTGAACTGTTTTCAGTTTGTACAAGAAGAGAAACTCAGACTGATGTTCATGAATCAAACTTCTGTCATGTTGAGCTGACAGTGAACAAATGAATAATAATAATCTGATTATGAATATATTAGAGTCCATCTGTCTGTCTGCCTGCCTGTCTGTTTATCTATCTGTCTGTCTGCCTGTCTATCTATCTATCTATCTATCTATCTATCTGTCTGTCTGCCTGTCCATCTATCTATCTATCTATCTATCTGTCTGCCTGTCTATCTATTTATCCATCTGTCTGTCTGTCTGCCTGTCTATCTATCTATTTATCTATCTGTCTGTCTGCCTGTCTATCTATCTATTTATCTATCTATCTGTCTGCCTGTCTATCTATTTATCCATCTGTCTGTCTGTCTGCCTGTCTATCTATCTATTTATCTATCTGTCTGTCTGCCTGTCTATCTATCTATCTATCTATCTATCTATCTATCTATCTGTCTGCCTGTCTATCTATTTATCTATCTGTCTATCTGTCTACCTGTCTATCTATTTATCTATCTGTCTGTCTGTCTGCCTGTCTATCCCTCCATCCTTCCTCAGATCTATTCATCCATCCAACTCTCACCCATCCTTCCACTCGTCCATTCTCCATCCATCCTTCCATATTAAAGGCAGCTCATAGACATATCCCTTAATGGATGTCTTCCTTCAGTGGTACATGAGTTGAATACACCCCCCTCCCCCCGCCCTCCCCCCGCCCTCCCCCCGCCCCCCTCCTCCCCCCTCCCCCCCCGCCCCCCTCCTCCCCTCCGCCCCCGAATCACCTGTCTTTGCCCGTCTCCTTCTTGAAGAGCTCGTCGAACTGCAGCATCTTCTGCCAGGAGATGATGTAGACTCTGAGTTTGGGCAGCACCTGGTTCATCAGCCTCAGGTTGTTGTAGACCAGGCCCTTGCCGTCGCGCCTCATGTAGCTGCTGGGGCCCCAGAAGATGAAGACGGCGTCCTGGCTGGCGTTGAGCAGCTCGTGGCGGCTGCGCAGGACGCGCTGCATGCTGGAGTGCGCGATGACGCGCAGGGAGGTGCGGCGGCCCACGTCCCGGCCGTAACCCCGGGCGGTGGGCGCGTCGTTCATGCGGATGACGCACTCGGCCCGGTCGATCTCCTCGCCGCGGCCGCCGCCGATCAGGTGGCCCGAGCTGGTCACCAGGGCGCAGGTCTGGCAGTGCATCCTCAGAGGCTTAGAGAGAGAGGGAGAGAGAGAGAGAGAGAGAGAGAAACGGGAATAAGTCGCCACTCGTAAACAAAAAAAGACGCCGACGGCCTCTTCGCTTTGCATCATGTTTGTACGAGAGGAAAAACTTTTGTTTTCAGAATCAAAAACGAAAGAGTGACCACCGGGAAGAATGAGCTGCGAGTCTGAGGGGAGGTTTGGTTTCCTGTTCTGTTCGTCCAACGAAGTGAAGCCGCCTCAACAACTTCGGGCATTTATATTTCTGAGATGAAGCCACGCCCTTTTTTTTCACCGAATGAGCGCATCGAAAGGTGCAGTGTGTCCGACTTTGGTCATTTCTGTCATTTCTAAAAAGCCGGTAGCAGCGTTAGCGCGGTGACACGGACGGAACGCGCCACCTGACAAATAACAAGGCAGAGAAAAACAGGAACAAGTCGCCAGTCGTAAAAAAAATAGCTCCGGCACGCACATCCAAATATTTGGCCTCCTCGTAACTGGAGGAGACACCGGCGGCGCTGCCGGGAGAATTCTCCTCTTCGCTTTGCATCATGTTTATACAAGAGCAAAACCCACAAAGTCAAAAGTGCTCAGAGAGCTGTGTTTATCCCCGGTTCATGCAGAATATGCAAAGGCAGACAGAAATGCACACCGGAGGGAACTTTTTGGTAAAAAGCTTCACCGTGTGTTTGAGGCAGGAAATGCTTTGCTGACAAACGGGGAGCGACGGAGCCTCTTGGGCTCGTGTAGCTTGTCAAATTGCTTTGTGATTGGTGGAAACCCTGGGGTCTTACAGGGAACTCACCTTAAATCTGTCTCCCACTTGCACACAATAGAGGTGTGTGTGTTTGTCTGTGTGTGTGTTTGTTTGTCTGTGTGTGTGTGTGTGTGTGTGTATTTGCCTCTAGTACTCGTATCTACTGCAAAAAATTGATGTTGAATGTTTATGAAATATGAACTTTTCAAGTCTATATGGCTATTAGAGGTAGTATTTTATATTATATATGAGTATTATACTCCTAGTGAGATTGTCGGTTGTTAGATAATATTGGAATTATTTGATCCTACATGTTCAAAGGGATTTGCGCAGTTCAGACTGTCTCATCAAATTTTTACTCGCGCAAATATGAATCATTGTTGACAAATTGCAAATTTGACGACAAATTTGATGACAAGTGACAAGCGCTCGCTCCACCCGGTGTTCAAACTAAGGATACAGTACGGTTTAATCTGTGGGCCCCATTCCATTATATTTTCCGACTTTGCTGTGGGCACAATGGGAATGGTCCCCGGGCAGCCGTTGGCCCCGGGGCCATAGGTTGGGCGCCCCCTGGCTGTTCTCCTCTGTTTGACTCATATCCTCTCTGCAGCTCTCCTCATGTCACCACCCCCACCCCCCCACCCCACCCCTCCCCCCCGTCCCACCACACTCACACCTGCTCTGTTTGATTCAGATCGAGAGGAAAGGGGAAGTTCAGTGAACTCATTCCCAAAAGCTTTTCTGCTCATCACCGCTTGTAAACAGCGTTCAGAGTTACTGTGTGTGTGTGTGTGTGTGTGTGTGTGTGTGTGTGTGTGTGTGTGTGTGTGTGTGTGTGTGTGTGTGTGTGTGTTTCTATCCATCAGCCCCGGCTAATTCTGTCCCTGACCTCTATTATTAACTCAGTGTTTGCGTTTGTACAGCAGCTGCTAACAGGGCTTTCTCTTTGAGTTATTGATGGATCTGTATTTTTTGTGGCTCTGCTCTGTGGAAACTCTCTGAAGTCATCAGACCTGCAACAGTCCTCACATGAAATTGAGTTTGAGGTTTGATATGAATTTAAACTAAAGTCCCCAAGTCCTCTGCAAGTGTCGCCATGTTACTCAATATATGTGGATTGAACTCATTGATCCACAAATCTGTTTTACCGTTTTTATTTTCTAAATAAAACAAGAATTGACATATATTAATGTTGCCACTCATAAGAATGGCAACGAATGAATATCAAATACGATGAAGTATCTCAAATATGAATAATAGCATTCAGATATTTATAAACAGAAAAGTTATTATTATTTTATTATTATTTACTTGTGTTAAAAATTGGATTTTAACCAAAAATGCCAAATCAATTAAACGAGGAAGCAGCTGAAAGGTGGTGTTTATGGTCATTGTGGTGTTTGTGTGTTTGTTGTCGACTCGGTGACTCGGTGTGTGTTGGTGTAAGTTGTAGTTCATTAGACTCGTGGCCTCTTTCTCTGCATGAACATTAATCATTGACACAGACCTATTTATGTTGTGTTCCACTGCTCTACGTGTGTGTGTGTGTGTGTGTGTGTGTGTGTGTGTGTGTGGGGCTGCTGCAGTCAGACATGCTGCGTGTGTGTGTATGCATGATATGGGTGTGTCAGGAACTCTCCCTGCCTGCGCGCACACACACACACACGGACCCCTGCACTGAAAATCAATGACACACGTCCCAGGGAGGGGCTGCAGACCCCTTTAATGTGCCCTGAAATATCCCCCCCCCCTGCTGAAATATGCAGGTTATTTATATTCTTATGGCAACAAACAAATTTACATTTTCATGGCATTAACAAGAACAAATGATCATAGCTGCGTGTGTGTGCATGCTCGAGTGTGTGTGTGCGTGTGTGTGTGTGCGCGCGTGTGTGTGTGTGTGTGTGTTTGGGGAGTAGATGTGTCATTATCGTCCTCATCTGCTGACGTTGACTTAGAGGCAGATTAGCAGCAGCACAGACTCAGCTGGTTAATGAGACTTCAAGGAGCGGGAGGAGGAATGAGGGATGGAGAGGTGAGTAAGAGAGGGAGGAGGGCGAGTGACAGAGGTGATACAAAGGAAAAGAGAAAAAGATATATACGACACACACACACACACACACATATATATATATATATATATATATGTGTTTATTTATAAATATATATATATAAAGGCAGTGGGAGCCACACCGGTGCCACAGTGTTTGATGAAACGTTGAGCTAATGAGGTCCTGGCGGTCTACAACATCACCAGCAGCAGCAGCAGCAGCAGCAGCAGCAGCAGCAGCAGCAGCAGCAGCTGCAGCAGCAGCATCCATCCATTCCTCCCTCCCTCCCTCCCTCCCTCCCCTGTCTCCCACCTCTCCATTCCCTCTCCCACCTGCATGGCAGGGCCTTGACAGCCAATCTGGCTGCAGAGCTACGGCACCAGTGGAGCAGGTCAGAAATCCCATTTTCTCGCTGGGGGGCTTTTAAGTGGCTCCGCAGACCCGACCCGCCGTTCCTCTGTCTCACGCAGAATTTAAGTGGGCCTTAGCCGGCCGCGATTGGCCTCTTCAGGGAGCTCGGTTCAGGCTATTACCAAAGAAATAGGCTGGATGGTCCGGGAGAAGCTCTCTCCATTTCAGGCCCGGAGCGATGCGACGCCCTCCAACATGGCGGTGATGGGGGGATTAAAGGTGCCGCGTGGGAGCCATTTTTGTCACTTTAGAAATATATCAAAACAATTTCAGACGGATAATTTCATCCATTTGTAATCACCTGAATGTTTTTTTTTTTCCCCATCAACTCTCAAATGAGCCCATTAATGTATGTTTACATGAGGAGCGGGTCCTCTCCTCGGGGGCGGCCATGTTTTTAAAGTTATAGTAAAAGTCTTTTGAGTTGTAATGACAGCTGAAGTCTGAGCCACAGGTTCTCCTGCGTGTTCAGAAGGGTGAGGGCGAGGTGATGGATGCAACGTCACCTCCAGAGGTCACCACATCTCACACACTGCACCTTTAAGAGCGACGGAGTGGCGCTTTAACGTGGGTAATTTCCCCGTTTGTCCTCAGCATCCCTGGGAGCAGCGCTGTGCACTGCTGAATGATTCATGTGATGAATGGTTCATAATGCAGGACGCATGTATCATTCATGTGTTTGGAATCGCTGCCTTTGTTCTTCCAAAACTCCCCCAACCCTCCTTTGATCATAACTTAAAGGTTTACCTCGACTAAACTTGGAAGGCTGATGTTTCCCCCCCTTTTCTCAGGTATCAAAGCTTTGATCCTGTGATCTTCGTAATGTATGATGACTCAACATTTGTATTTAAAGGGATAGTCCAGTATTTTGAAGTGGAAGAGTTGTTGGAGGTGTTGCTATGACGACTTTCTTTTGGAATTCTCATTTGATTATTTGGCAAAGTGTAAGCATGAAGTAAAACAGTCATTTTGCCTTTCAACTCCGTGATTGGTTCATTCTTTGTTTCATCGCTATATTATTTTTTGTCTCTTTTCAATCAAGCTTTGTGTGCACAGCACTTTTCTCTTTAAAAATTCCAACGTGAGGTGTTTTACAATCAAACATACAGATTTACAGTCGGGAAGCAAAAGAGGATTTTAAGTGTCAGCATAAAAAGTAAAGGTAAAAACAACAATTGAAAGTAAAATAGTAAACAAAGATGGAGGCAACTACAGATTGTTACATCCTCCAAATGAGCTCAAGGTAAAGTCTTTGTCTCACAGTGAGACTCTCAGAGCCTCAGAGGTGAAGAGTAACCTTGTCCCACTTGTGGCACACACACACACACACACACACACACACACACACAGTGAGCCTGTCCTGGTTTCGTTCAGCCCATCCATCCATTCATCCACTGTGGCCTATAAAAGTACAACACCTCCAACATGCAGACACAAAGCCACAGCCTGTCACAGTGGCGCCGACAGTTTGGCCCCGCCCCCTCCTCTGCTCCCTCAGTCTGTCTGCGTCCGATCCGCCTCTTCCTCTGCGCGTCCTTCATCAGCCCGTGTGAACCGTCACCGCCGGCCCCACCTGACTCCCCCCGACCGGACTGCTGGGGATTAACCTTGAGAGATAGTGCAGGGGGCAGATATGAAAGAGGGGGAAGCTGGGTCCCGGGCCACAAGTAGGGGGGCGGGGGCGGGGGGCGGGGGCGGGGGGGGGGAGTTCATTTAAAGGGGGGGGGGGGGGGGGGGGGGGGGTGTTCATTTAAAGGTGCAGTGAGTACAATTTTGGTCACTTCTGGAAAGATTGCAAAACAATTACAAACTTTTCATGAATCTACAATCATCTAAATGTTGCATTTTTCCGTTACTCTTAAATGAGGCCATTCATTTATGTTCCCATGAGGAGCGGGTCCTCTCTGTGGAGGCCGCCATGTTTGTACAGGAGCCCAGAGTGGACGCACTAAACATTTTTTGGAGTTTTAATGACAACGGAGGTGGACCATAGGTTCTCCTGCATGTTCAGAAGGGTGAGGGTGATGGATACAACTTCACCTCCGGAGGTCACCAGATCTTACACACTGCACCTTTAAATGGTCTCCTCACTGTTGTCCAGGTAATCTGGGACATCTGAGATTATCGAGCGTCACTCCGAGTCGGAGCGTAATTAAACATTAGGGACGAGTGGCAGCCCTGGAGGACTCGTTGTTCCTGTGTGATTGTAACTGGGAGAGATGGGGGGGGGCACTCGCGGCCCCTCATTGCCCATGGGTAACACGGCAGTAATTGGTGGTTAAAACACAAGTGGCATGAAATTACTTCCTCCTCCGTCCCCTCCTCCCTCTCCTCCGTCCCCCTCCTCCTCCCCCTCCCCCCCCCTCCTCCGTCCCCCAACAGGCTCGGCCCCTCGAGGGAGAGCCAGACTTACACCGAGGTGAACCGTGATGTCGGCCATACCGCTCCTGAGCGGAGAAATAGCATTTGAGTGCTGTTATTGATTTTGTGCGGGGGTGAAGGGGGGGGGGTGGAGTTGTGGGAGGGGGGGTGGAGTTGGGGGGGGTGGGAGGGGGGGTGGAGTCGGGGGGTGGGGGTGGGGGGGGGTTTAGGGAGGACGCAGGGGTCTTCAAGGATGCCAAATGGAGGATGTGGCCGGTAAATGTGAGCGTTGAGAGGCGGCAATCATCATCCGGCCCGGCGGGATGTCGTCTGGCTGTCTGGTTTACCACCACTGAATAAAGCCCCCCCCCCCCCCCCCCCCCCCCCCCCCCCCCCCCCCCCCCCCCCCGCCCCTC
>JAFBJT010106154.1:39536-53236 GCA_016785325.1 Chascanopsetta lugubris
GGGGGGCGCGACGGCTGGGAGGAGGCGGAGCCGGCCGATCCGGAGTCGGACGGGTTCAGACCGGGACTTCCTTCGCTGACCTCCGTGTCGAGCTGAGCCGGACACTCGAAGTGGACACAGTGGAACACCTGCACACACACACACACACACACACACACACACACACAGTGTCACACACCTGCTCTGCCAACGACCAATCAAATGCTCCCGTGGAGTCATCAGGGGAAAAGCTTATTATCCAGTCTGATGCGAACAAGCAACTAAACAGAACTCACAGCCCGTCGGGGCATTAAAGGTTATTCCACACATTGATAGGTTTAATATTGGTTTAATAAAACGTTATGAAAAATGTTATTACAAAATGTTAGATAAAAAAAATCTAAATAATTCATTTTTTGAATGTTACATAGAAAAAAAAATTAGAACATTAAAGGAAAAAAAGTTAAAATAAAAAATTTAAAGAAAAAAAAAGTTGAATAAAAAATGTCTAAAGAAGTTTTTTTTAATCTAAAATGTTCGATTAAACGCAGAAAAAAAAAGCCTAAGGATCTTATTGAAGTTCACCGGTGAGGATCCTGGACTCAGGTTTGCCACAGAGTCAAACATCATTTTTTTATTGAGGGAACATGCAAGATGAGGAACTTCTGGAACAGCAACAAACAAACAAACAAACAAACAAACAAACAAACAAACACTCCTCCACAGTAAACACCTCCTCACCTCGTTGGCAGTGTTATGAGTCCCGACGATCCGGATGAAGGAGGCGGGCTTCTTATCGAAGGTCAGGGTCTGCCACGATCTGGGCCAGAGTTTATATCAAACTGGGATCAAACCAGAGGAGCCGTCTTCTCAACTCATGGATGAGGAGAAGGAAAGTGGGCGGAGCCTTACCTGCACGCCATCCTGGTTCGGTCCACCACCTTGGTCCACTGCTGCTGGTTGGTGGAGACCTCGATGTAGTAACTGTACGAGCGCTCGTCACAGTCCCACAGCAGCAGCCTGGACGCGGCGAGAGGAGGAGCGTCTTTACGTCGCCACGTGAAAGGGTTTTTTTAACGACCTAACGAGTTCTACTCTTATTCACGACTCTAACGACGTGTTCATAAATATAAATATACACATATACTTATTATGCGGCAGCTCTACCGTAAGGATCCGATGGAGAAGGGCTGCGCCAGCTGGATGACGATGGCCCCGGAGCCCAGCTGGTGGCAGGTGTACCCGGAGTCCCAGTCGTAGTTGCGCGTGTCGCCGTTGAGCAAGGCGTTTCTGCTGCGGCTCACGCCCTCGATGACGCTGGCGCAGGCGGCGACGGTCGCCACGTTCTCGCTGGGCACTGCGGGCGAGAAGCGCAGGGTCACGCGGGCGTTTGCGCCCTTGGAAACGGGGCGAGCGGCAGGAGCTGGAAGACGGTGCGGTTCACGGGGCGGCCACTAGAGGCTGTCAATCCCCCATCGACGCCCACCTGAATATCATCCGCTTCAGAGGTGAATCAAAAGGTCTGCTACCATCTACACTTTTGGTCCCAGTCAGTCACACGTGTTACCGTGACGACTGGAACGCACATTTTCATGCTATCGAGGTTTCTCATCGCGCATAATGAAGGGGCGTGGCCTCCTGAGGGACACCCGGGCCGAGCCTGGCGCGTTCTGTGGACGCGGCACCGTGGGCCCATCCCGGCTCCGCCCCTCCGTCCGTTTCCAGCTCAACCAGAAAGTAGGAGGAGTTAGGCATCGAGGGAACCGCCCACTCGGAGCCTGATAAACACCCGTGGGTGAGGCCACCTGGAGGCGCTGCTGCACAACTCACCCACCAGGCCGTTATCCAGGCTGAAGGAGTGGTTGGTGAACATGCATTCAAAAGCCACCAGGTGGAAGATCTTGTTGACCGTGTTGTGTGTTCCCACGATGCGAATGTACCTAACACACACACACACACACACACACACACACAACCAGGAGAAAAGAGATATGACATTTCAATCTCTAATTTTTGTAGAAAGACACTGGAGGAGGTTGATGAATAAGATGCTGGAAATACAGTTCATAAATCATGAGATGATTGACAGATTTCAAGGTGTGTGTGTGTGCGTGTGTGTGTGTGTGTCTGTGTGTGTGTGTGTGTGTGTGTTCAACGCTGGCTTACCTGCAAACCTGTGGTGTGAAGTAGAGATTCTGCCAAGAGCGACAGAGGAAATTGGAATGATCCACGACGCGCACCCAGTCCAGCTCGTCCATCGACACCTCCAGGTAGTAGGAGTACGACCTTCAAAGATCAAAGACAAAAGCCTTTCATCTTCCTGAAACGATGCATCACCAAACCAGAGCGCCGGCGTGCGAAAAGTCATTGTATTATCGTCTTCCCTCCGCTGGCCCTGAGGAGGCAGCGCTACTGCTGCTCCGCTACGTTAAAGGGCTCATCCCCGGGCGATGGCGGTGATTCTCTCTCTATGGAAACCGACACACTGCACCTTTAACGCCGGGCGTCTCACCGACTGTCTCTGTCCCACAGCAGGAGGCGGATGTGGTTGATGATGAAGGACTGGCCCAGTTTGACCTGCAGCCCGGCCCGGCCGTCCTCCTCGATGGGATGTCTGGAGAAGCCGTGGTCCAGGTCGTAGTTCTGCGTGTCTCCGTCCAGCAGCGCCGACTTCAGCTCGCCCTTCACCACCTGGGCTCCGTACTTCATGGTGGCGATGTTCTCCTCGGGTACTGAGCGACACACACACACACACATCGGTTATTCCCCGAGCACGGGGCGAGACTCACGGAGGAGGGGGGGCGGGGCACTGACTCAGCATCCCCCGGTAGTTGAGGTCCATGTTGCGGCTCTCGGACCGGGTCTTGATGGCGTCCAGCAGGTCGTCGGGGCTCAGGAGGCCGGACGGTCGCACCACGTTCAGCATCTCCGTCAGCGTCATGAGCGGCAGCCGCACCGCCGACATCACTTCCTGTGTCTTGGCGTCGTCGCCGTGGTGCCGACACCAGCGGCTCAGCGCCAGGAAGATCTCCTTCTCGCTGGCGGCGAACGAGTCTCGGCTGACCACCGTCAGAAGAGCCGTCTGCAGACAAACACAGTCAGGACCTTCCCTTCGCTTCTCTTCCTTTGGTTGTTTGTTGTTGTTGTTGTGGTTGTTTTGTTTTGTTTTGTGTTGTTGGAGAATCTTCTTTTTGATCTCATTTTTTTATACCAACAAAAAACTTGGTTTACTCATTTTGTTTGTGTCAAAAAACATGAGAGAGCAACAATTGTTTTTCAATCAAAATGAAGTGAAAAACAAACAGATGGATTCTACTTGAGCAGACGTTGTCTTTATTTAGATAAAGACAACGTCTCAGTAGTTTTAATGAAGGTCTCTGGACTGAGAAGACAGTTCAGGACCTCTCACGAGTGAGTCTCTCACCCGCCACTAGAGGCCACCGCATCACAGGCTGAGACTAAAATCAGATCTAATCAAATATTCAATTGTGATCTTTTTAGAAACGATCAAACAGTGACAGAAATCTTACGCACTGCACCTTTAAATGCAAACCACTGATGGTGATTAGCCCAAAGATGAGTTGCTGTATCACACGATACCTGAGCGCGTCGCCTTCAGGAGGCGGGGCTTCAACTCGTCACCTCTTACCCTGCGTGTCATTGGCTCCTCGCAGAGCGACATGTCCGGCAACAGGGAGGGGGGAGGGGGGGGGGGGGGGGGGGGGGGGGGGGGGGGGGAGGCGTGCTCCCCCACCCACTCACCTTAGACAGCACCAGGAAGCCATCGGAGCCCAACACCTCGGGCGCGTGCCGGTCCATGTAGGCGCAGCAGGCGGCGCCCAGCGCGGAGGCGGGGCTTCAACTCGTCACCTCTTACCCTGCGTGTCATTGGCTCCTCGCAGAGCGACATGTCCGGCAACAGGGAGGGGGGGAGGGGGGGAGGGGGGAGGCGTGCTCCCCCACCCACTCACCTTAGACAGCACCAGGAAGCCATCGGAGCCCAACACCTCGGGCGCGTGCCGGTCCATGTAGGCGCAGCAGGCGGCGCTCAGCGCGCTCAGCGAGTAGAGACTGGCCACGTCGAACACCAGGCAGACGTTGTTGATGTGCAGGACGGTGCGGAGGAACTCGGAGGTGGAGTCCTCCAGCGGCTGCAGGCCGTAGCGGTGCGCCAGGCCCAGGAAGTCCAGCACCACCTCCTCGCGGGCGGAGCTGAGGCTGGCGCGGCCCGTGTACAGGTAGTGCAGCAGCATGGAGAAGGCTTCGGCCCGAGTCTCCTCCAGACACACCTCCGCCTGGGGCTGCGACTCCTTCATCCCACCGTACAGCAGCGCCCTGACGGAGGCACGACCACACACACCCGTTACTGCTGCTGTGCTCTTCCTGTCTGTCTATGAGCCAGGAAGAGGCAGCAAGCGGAAGAAGGCGCCATTCACAGGGTGGCCACCAGAGGTAGTCAATCCCCACAGACTCCCATGTTAAAAGGATGAGCATCAGAGGGGAGAGACACATGTTTAGAGCCTGGTTTTGCTCTCGGTCAGTCACACGTTTTGCCGTGACGACGCCAACTCGCTCATTTTTATTCTATTGAGGTTTGACATGGTGCAAAACAAAGGGGCGTGGCCTCCTGAGTGACACCTGCTGCGACAGCAACACGGCGCCGCGAGATGGCCGAGGACCGAACCGCCCACTACGAGCCGGACGAACCGTCTGGGCTGACGCCACCGAGCCCGGAATGATGCAACATTTGAGCCCTGTTTACCTGAAGTAGTGACATCTAGCTGCCAGGATGACGCGGTGCGCCGGGAAGCGCTTCCCCTCCACGATGAAGGTGACGTCGCTGTACTCCTCGCCCAGCACCAGGGCGCCGAGCTGCTCCGACAGCAGGTGGATGTGGTCGATCTCGGACACCGAGGCCAGGGGTCGCAGGGGGTGACTGTTACTCATGGTCCACGGAGGCAACGGTCACATCTGACGAGCAGCAAGCGACAATACTGAACTGAGGTGAACTGAGAAAGTCAGCTCCTCCTTTTAAAGGTGCAGTGTGAAAGATTGCAGTACATTTTTCTCACTGTATCTGTAGAAATACAATTACATTTTTAAATATTTTAACGAATGTTTCATCACTTAAATGAATGATTCGCTTTTTACACGACCCTGAAAAGAGGCCTTTAACGTAGAGTGGCTCCTCTCTACGGGGGCCATGTTTTTATGCGCCTTGGTCACAGACTGCACCTTTAAGTTACTTCATTCTCCATCTGTGACACGTGTGTAGTATTTTACCGGTCACCAATAATAACATTCTCTTCTGCTCATATAAAATAAATGTACTCTGACATTCGAGTTGAGTGTTTTTTAGTGTCACACACATCGAAACATGTCCATTGTCTACGTGTAATAGTTATTTTGTTCCTTGAGTGTAAACATTGGAAGATTCTACCAAACTCAGGTCCAGCCGACATCGTAAATGATCGTGTTTGAAGTTCAAGTGAAATATAAGAGTTTTGTAGTTTACCAATAATCGGCATTGCCCTTGAGCAACAACTTCTTCATCCTCATTCAAAGTGGTTGCTGACTCTCGTGAGGTCTCTGTCTGAATGTGTGGACTCTGCGTGAGTGCGTTATGTATTGATGTTTGTTTTTCGGTCAATAATTCATCGGTTGACAGGGAGAAACACAGAGACTGTGTCAATATCCAAAAGAACACAGCGGCTCGCTAGCTAATGCTAACTGCTAACTACGGTCAAATGACAACAGGAAACGCACTCACAGCTTCCTCCTCGGATCTAATCTCACCGGCGCCTCTGGTGGATGTTAAACAGAGATCAATATGTTCATGTTGCAGAAAATAAGCCGATAACCTGACGTCGAAGCCGCGGAGCTGCGTTGTTTACACCCGCGGACATTTGACACCTGAGCAGACATTAGCGAACAAACCGGATGTTTTCCCGGTCCTCTCGCTTTTCAGAGTAAAACTCACCGAGCAGTTCTCCTTCTCTTCCGCGCTCGGATAAATGAGGAGGTTAAAAAACACCAATGTGTGGTCTTTTTCTGCGCCGAGCCTGAAAACCGCGGAGCTAATTTGCCATTCCTCCAACATCACAGACACCGGAAACCGGGTTTGGGTCAAACGCGGTCAACAGGGGTAGCACTTCCGGGGCGAGGAGCACATTTTCAAAGTAAGATAAATTGCTAGGTGTGGATTTTTTTATAAGAAAATAAAGAAGAAAGGAGAAAGAATAAAATTGAAAGAAATAGAAACTATAAATAAATGAAGGTGCACAAATATAGAGAATAATTTCACTGGGGATGTAAAGAAACAAAAAGGGATGTAGCAGCGTGTTGTAGTGAAGAATGAGAAATGAGCATGTAAACTAAAGATTCACCGAGAAAAGTTACTACAAATACTTATGTCAGCGACATTTGACCACATGTAGCTCTGAATGTAATATTAAGATTTACATTTTTAACATAATGGGAACAATTTGATCAATTCCTCTTGTTCTGCACTGGAAGTTGAATGTGTCGGTTCTGAGCCTCTGAACAACTTCCACAGTGACGTCCTGCTCCTGACGTACATTAAAGGGCTCATTCTCAAGTTATGAACCCGCTGTATTTACGTTTTAGGTGATTATACATTAATAAAAACATTTCTGCCTAAAGAAAATGAAATAATTTAACCTCTATCTTATGCGCAATCTCTTATCAAAGAAAGTTATTTCTAGAATGTATAATAGATCATCTCGTAACATTCAGTCAGCAACAGACAGCGTGTGTGATGGGGGAGATCAATGATTTAATATTTTTAATATATTTCAGATACAAACAATAGATTTTTGTTCATGAGTAAAAAAAAAACTTTTGTTAAAAGTTCTGAAGTGGAAATGAGAGGTTGTCCAAAAACAATGACATTAAAACCCTGCAATAAAATCAGTTGTTTTTTTCCCAAACATTAATACAATTTCTTCCATTTACATATCGACACAAATAGAAAAACCCTGGAGCTGCCGGAGTCCCAACAAACCACGTCAGTTAAAAATCGAATGAAAAACACAGACGGTGACACACGGGACACACTCCTGCTTCTCAGAGACAGGAATTAAAATGTGTGAAATGAGGTTTGAAGACGGAGCAAAGTAAAGACATGCTCACGTGAAGGTACGTGACCGTCGACAGAAAAGAACGATTCTGCAGCTCAGTTTATTATCGAGAAGTTTGTGAACATTCCGTCCTCTTTTCACTCGACCAACTAAAAAACATCCTCTCCGACAGCTGTACCTTGTTCCCACGGAACTTCGTCTCTGCTGCCAAACTGCAGCCGACACACAAGATGTTCATGTTTCTGTTCATTATTCACAGATGAAGTTTTGCTCTTTCGATAAATCTCACCGCCGACATGCAAACAACTGAGAGAGAGAATTAAAATCTCTTCAAATCGAGGTTCAAAACTCTGGCTCAGTGCAATAAAGTTAAAGGGGTTAACACGGCGGCCATTCTGGTTGTTGGATCCAGTTTTTTTTTGCAGCGGCTGCTCGAGAGACTTTACATCTTCTCTTCAGTTCACTCAGGCAGATTCACAGTCCCTGATTCCACCGAGGCGTTTTCCAGCCAGCAGCTCAATAAACTCCTCCATGGCTTGATTCTTTGAATGTGTCCATGATCCGAAGCCATTTAGAGAAGAAACTGACCAGAAGCAGGACGTTGTCCCTCTGGTGGGATCATCAAAGTAAGCCCCCCACGTCTTCAGTGCAAATCAGAGAGACGAGTCCTTCTTCTCCTCACAATAACGGAGCCGTCAAAAAAGTGCCTCAGTTTGCAAAGGGACTCAGTAACAAAACTAGAATCTCAGATCAAATAAAAAATATACATAAATATACTCTGTACATTTTACACAAGCTCTGGGAAACATCAAGTCTTTGTAAACGAAGTGTAAACGCGAGGCGCTGCTCGTGTCGCTGGTCGCGGCGTCGCTCTCTCTCTTTGCTCCACAAACACAACGACCTCCGAGCGTCCGGCGTCTGAGCTCCGGCGACCACACGGCGCCTTCGCAGCGTTCACAGCTGTCGGCGCCGGCGGGAGGGAAACGCCACCAACGCGGATCAAAGATCTCACTGAACTGCAGCGTGTTCCGATCGAACCTCCGCGCCGGGACGCTCCTCCCTCCTCCCTCTAAAACGCAAACTGGACCCGATCGCCCCCGAGGTTTTCAAATCCACGTTGTGGTCACGGTGAATCTCGAACCTTCAGCAGCGACTTGAGTCGAAGGGCCATCTGTTCTCGGCTCTGGTTGCTGGGCAGAGGCTCGTGCTCGCCGACCCAGTGGCTGGGCGGTTTGGGTAAGACGCTGGGCGAGGGCGGCTCGCTGAACTTGGCTCCGGCGTAGACCTTCTCGCCGTCTTTGAGGTTTTCAGAGGCCGGGTCGGCGGCCGGCGCTTTCACAGCCTTCTCGTTGGAGGAGTGGAGGGGTTTCTTCGGCTCTCTGGGTGGAGACGGGTGGAGGGGGGGCGGCTTGGTGGGGCTGCTGCCGTCCTTCTTCCTGGTCGGGTGAGTTTGGTCGCGCTTGGACTTGGGGCTGTGGGCGGCGTGGCCGTGGCGTGGAGGGTTGCAGGCAGGTCGCGGCCCCGGCCGAGTGGCCCCTCGCTCCAACTGACCGTCTTTGGATTTCAGCAGCTACAAAAACAAAACGTCGCGGAGTTAAAGCAGAAACATTGGGAGTTGGCTCTCACACGCTTTCATGATCCTGAGACGTGAAACGACACCTCGAGTATCTGGCGTTGCACAACCTGCGGCCGCCGCTCCCACTTCTCCTCAGTTATTCACATTCTCTTTCGCTCTCTGTGACGTGGCTGCTTCCAAAAGAGGAAGTGAAGCCGGTTTGTCACATTTCCTCAAGTGAAGAAATATAAAGTGCGTCACTTCAAACTGCCTCAGGAGACGACTTCATCCCCAGACGACTCGGCAGGTCAGAATAATACACTGAACACTGCGGAATACACCTTTAAATATACCTCTGAAAAGGTCAACACGCATCTTCCGGCTGCGAGTGGTTCTGGTTTATAACAGAGATAAGTTGTTTTGTTTGACTACTTTTTAAATGGACGTCCATCAGAACTAACAACTGCAGTTCAAACACAAAGTTCAGTCTGGATCGTTAAAGTGTTGATCTGACGTTTCAATACTTTTATTAAGTGTCAACTTCATCAACTTTTCAGTGGGGCAGAGGACTGAAGTCTATCTGGTTTACATTGTTTTGTTTTTAAAAAGGAGCCGTCTGATATTTTACTTAACGTGTTCTCACAGATCATTAGTTCACTTGTTGTAACTTGTCCATCCACTTGAATGTTAGTTAACATGATATTAACAGGTAGTTCTTGATGAAGAGTTTGTTATTGACTCGTTAGCATGATAGTAAACAACTTCTTGTTCGCTGGTTGACTGAGATGTGCAGTGATTGACACATGGATAGTTGACAGGTGCTGGGGCGCATCAGCGCCTCCAGCCCGGGGGACTCACCTCTGTCCTGGATCCCTGGCTGAGCTGATGGAGGGTCAGGGCCGGGGGCTGGGACCCGGGCTGGGACCCGGGCCGGGAGCCGGGCTGGGACCCGGGCTGGGACCCGAGCCGGGCCGGGGGTCTGTTGGGGGGTGAAGCCGTCATCGTGTTGTTGTTGTTGAGGTCGGAGAGGAGGAGGATGCTCGGAATGTTCCTCGGCGGCTTGTGCTGGTGCTGTAGCGGCTTCCTGCCTCCTTTCTTCAGCCTCACCCGGTTGCTCAGCCCATCGCGATCCGAGATCAGCTTCACCGGGTTGTTGTTCTCCACGTTGCCGATGTTGACCTCATCGGTGCGAGTCTGAGATCCGTCCAACATTTCTGTAGAGCGGCGAAAACATAAACCAGGCTGCGGAACGTCTGCTGTGGCTAACAGCGTCACAAGCTAACAGCTAGCTTCGGTTCAACAGACGTCCTGGTAAAAGTCGCCTTCTGTCCGAAATGACGCTTTGAAACGTCGACGCAGCGTAAAGATGAGTCTTTTCAAAGAATCTGTTGTTGAACTGTCGCTGAAAACAGAGGCCGAGAAACACGTCCGGTCAGCGGGACGGAGGAGGCAGGAATGACACAGATCGTCGTTAGATACAAGTATATAGGAGGTTTGACTTCCGGTTATCACCGGAAATGACGACTTCTAGATCAGAGCCTAAACCCGGACAGTTTCACTTGCTGTTGCTTTTCAAAATAAGACAAATGTATTGTATGTCGACAAATCAAAGTAGCAAATGACATCAAATCAGATAAACGGATTGTTTTTCTGTTATTAGACTTGTGTACACTGGTATTAAGTACTTTGGTTTGATAAATAATGTATTTAATTCATGTTTTTCTTCATCAATAGAATTAAACATATCTAACTATAATAATATTGGCTGTTCTTAATAATTGATGACATTGTTCATCTGTTCTTTTTTAGATTATAATTCAAAGTTATTTTTACTTTTACTTTCCTTTATTTTCTTAATTGGGAATATATATATATAAAACACAAAACCTGAGCTGAATAGTTTTCAAATAATGATGCATATAAACAAAATCAACAACCAGAGCCTCCGTAGTGACAGAGATCAATAATATCACGTTGAAAGTAGGTAAGAGTAAACACACACTGAAACTAAGTATGTTTGTCATCACACAGTTTTACTGTAGAAAATGTTTGACCCCAAACAACTCAGCCTCAAAACATTCAGTTAAACACACGCGTGTGAATCTCCACTGCGTCGACACCTTCACTTCAACTCCCTCAGTCTTTCATTGTAAAGTTGTTCAGTCACACGTTCAGTTGCTCAGATACTCAGATACCTTTGAAGTGTAGAAGCATGTGGGGCGACATCTTGCCAGGCGGCGTCCGTCGGACTGTGTCTTCCTCTGCTACTGTCAGAACGTGAGGAAGGGAGAGTGGGCGGGGTCTATTATGAAAAGCCCAGTTGGCTGTTCTGTGAGTGTTGGCCCATCTACGCCTTTGATGCGAAGCCATCCCAGAGATACTACACATCAAAGGATTCTGCCTGTGATCAAAGGGAACGAGTCTGTCCGCGGTGCTGCCTGGGCTTTCATACAGTACTTGGTTTACTTTCATCCAGTGCACAAAAAGTCTAAAAACTACGGGTCATGAGTGAAGAACACGATCAAAGCATGGCTGGCGCCATATTTGGCAAAGAGAGAACCAAAGAGGTGAAAGGCAAATATTGAAGTCAGAGCAGGGGGGCCACAGTGAGGGCTCGTTTGTGTACAACAAAATCGTACGTCGTATAAACAATGTACAAATGCAACGTAAATGTCTCCTCCCCTGTGAGTACAGTACAAAACCCGTGAAGGCAAATCAAATGGACGTCCTGGTGGTGGCGCTGCAGGCCGCCGGCCTCAGGGCTGAGCTTCAGCCTCGGGCTCGTCGTAGATGTAGCTGCCCACGCCGCCGGTGTTCACGCCTGAGAGAGAGCGAGACACAGTCCCAGCAGAAGATTCAGTATCACGTACAATATTTTCAACAATAGTGGCGTGTTAACTCCCGGATCACCACCAGGGGGCGGGGCTGCAGAGTCTGTGACCTCTGACCTCTCACCTTTAGGTCCGAACAGCACAGCATAACAGGGTTTGTGGCAGTACGGTTGTCCGTCGTGCTGTGACACAACGAAATGATGTCATCTTTCGTCACACGGGAACTTTCAGAGGCAGCGTAACAAGGTCACATGACAACAACAAAATAACAACAACAACAACAACAACATAATATGAGTAAAGCGCGCCACCTCTGCGTGGCTCCCAGGAGCCAGAGTCTTACTGCATCTCTCACAGCGCAGGCAGGGCCGGTGCCAGTTCTTCCCGAGAGACGATACCTTCTCAGCTGCACACACACACACACACACACACACACACACACACACACACACACACAGAGTCACCATGGCAACTGGCTGACTTAGTTACATGAAAATACATGTGAAAAGGCTCCAAATCTGCTGACCGAAGTAAACGGTCTTGTTGCACCGGGGGCAGATGTTGGGGCCACCGGAGAAAGACGAGAAGCTCGCAGCTGGAAAAGTAACACAATTGTGTCATATACAACAATAACAACAACAACAACCACAATAATGATAATAATAGTTATTATTATTATTATTATTATTATTATTAGTGGTAGAAGTAGCAGTAGTATAAATAAATAAATAAAAGATAGATACATGAATAGATAAATCATTGTTTTCATTATTTCTATTATTGTTGTTGTTATTCTAAACATTGGTAATCAAGCTTATCACGTTGATCATTTCTAACCTCACCTGACCTTATTCTATCTGACCTCATCTCATCTCACCGCATCATATCTTCAGTCATCATAACTCGACTTATCTTATCGATCACGTTGCCTTGGTTTCAACAGCACTTTGGTTTTTCGTCTCGTCACGTTGAAACTTTGATGATCAAAGGAACGACTTATGACAGAATCTAATACTCTACGTTTCTCCTCCAATCACACGACAGCGTCTCTATTTTTGGCTCCTCGTGTTCCTCACCCTTCACCGGTCCCCGCACGGGGGCTTTTTTCTCCCCCTCCAGTTTGCCATCTGTTTCCATGGAAACGGCTGCAGGGGCTTCGTTGACAGGAGCGTCGTACACGTAGGAACCAGCTCCACCGATGTTCACGCCTGAAACACACACACACACACACACACACACATCTGCATTCACAACCCTGGAAATAATCCGAATGTATCACACAGACTTTCAGAGGAGCGGCAGTTGCACCTTTGGGCCCGTAGAGGGCGGCGTAGCACGGCTTGTGGCAGTAAGGTTTCCCATTGTGCTGAAGAGACACGAGCAGAGCGAGTGAAGAGCGTCAGGTCACAAGTTCATGTTTCACTACTCTGAGAGGCAGCGCTGAGCAGTTCAAGGTGCAGTGGTCAGAGTTTGAATGGGAGGAGCCTGAGCTTTAGCTCCTCCTCCTCCTCTCACCTCAGCGTGGCCTCCGGGATTCAGCGTCTTGTTGCAGCGTTCACATTTCAGACAGAACTTGTGCCAGTCTTTCCCCAGAGAGGAGACTTTCTCTGCTGCAGAGACGAGAGAGAGAGTGCATGATGGATGGATGATGGATGGATGGATGATCGGTTGGATGGATGATGGATGATGAGTGATGGATGGATGATGGATGGATGGACAGTTGGATGGATGCGTATGGATGGATGGATGGATTGTTGGATGGATGGATGGATTGTTGGATGGATGGTTGGATGGATGGATGTATGGATGATGGATGGATGTGGATGGATGGTTGGATGGATGATGGATGGATGTGGATGGATGGATGGATGTATGGATGATGGATGGATGTGGATGGATGGATGGATGTATGGATGGATGTATGGATGATGGATGGATGTGGATGGATGGATGGATGTATGGATGGATGTATGGATGATGGATGGATGTGGATGGATGTATGGATGATGGATGGATGATGGATGTATCGATGATGGATGTATGTATGGATGATGGATGGATGTGGATGGATGTATGGATGATGGATGGATGTGGATGGATGGATGTATGGATGGATGTATGGATGGATGTATGGATGGATGTATGGATGGATGTGGATGGATGTATGGATGATGGATGGATGTGGATGGATGGATGAATGATGGGAGGGAAGGATAGATGGATAGAAGAAGGATG
>JAFBJT010106156.1:5000-24317 GCA_016785325.1 Chascanopsetta lugubris
CAGCAAATATTGCATTTGTACCGGCAAATAATTTGAAAACCCTGGCATGGCAGCAGGCGAGGGTGGTGTCAGACTTTGGTCCCGGAACAGCAGGTGGCCCAAGGAAGTGTGAGGGAATGGATGTGTGTGTGTGTGTGTGTGTGTGTGTGTGTGTGTGTGTATGTGTGTGGTTGGGGGGGGGGGGGATCATTTGCTTATGAAGCCACAAAGATGTAGTTGTGAGTCAGACTGCTGCAGCTTCTTTTATATTACAGTCTTAAAGAGGAGGAATAACTGGGGCCATCATTTCTCTACACCCAAAACAGCTTGATTCATTATTCTTGTTTACATCGGCAGGAACACTATGATCTAGCCACGGTGGATGCCATCATCTATCAGCCTCCTTCCCACCGTCCTTCCTTTCTTTCTTCGTGGCCTGCTCTTTTTTTTCCTTCCTGCAGCTTCCCAAGCCTCACGCTTTGTAAAAGTAGTTAAGCTGCACCCAACTGGAACATGAAACTCATGTTTTTCAATGTGTGGTTACTAAACCTTTGCTTTCACCTTCCAGCGGCTTACAAGGAAACAACATTACGTTTACAAATGATTTCCTTCCTGCTGTGTCACAGCACTGCCACAAGGCCAATAACTGGGCTTGACCAGGTTTTAAATATAAAAAAAAAAAAAATTCTCAACTCAGTCTGTCATAGTTCGCTCATGATAAACTTCATAAGGTATGTAAGTAAAGTGGTTAATGGACTGTTTATACTATTCATAGCTTTATCAGGTCCCTTGATCCCCTGGTTCACACTACAGTTTACATTCACCCAGTCACTACAACATTCATACTGGGCATCTATTTGCAGCACTTTGTATCTATGGGTTCATGGGACAATGTGGGTCTTCAGCATCTTGCCCAAGGACGGAGTGGGGGGAGAGCAGGAATCGAACCTTCTGGTCAGAGGACAGCTCCTCTAACCCCCGGAGCCACAGCTGTCCTGATGTGATGGGATGGATGAACTTCCCCAACATCTACTGGTCACGTGTAGTTCCGATCAATGAATGATCAACTATCGGACGATCCATGCATTTGTATGCATAGATGGATGAATGGATGGATGGACGGTTGGATAGACTGACAGACAGATCGATGGACAGATTTATGATTGTTTCCGATCAGTGGTGATTCAGCAGAGAGAATTCTCAGAGCAGCTGGTGCAAGGATCCTGTAACATGCACGTGACAAGACAAGTGTGGTGTTTGCCACAGCTGTGACGATGTTGTACACAATACGACCACATGCTGCTGATAAATGGAATTAAGTCAAAGTTATAAATTTTCCCTTCATAACCGGAAACTTGAGATGAACCGATATCAATCTGAATTACACATAAATGTCACCTTGACATGCACGGTGATGAATCCACTCAGTGATTTACAATGTCTTCATAAAAAAGTCAGATCTCTTCAATTTAAGTGGAAAATTAAAGTTGGAGTGGGATGCCATTTTTTACAGTCGGGGCCCACGCCCACTTCCTCCTCTGCAGCACCACATCAATCAAACCTTTATAGTTAAAGGGGCAGGGATAGAAGCTGCTTTGAGTAAACGATATGCAACATAACTCTTTGTGCAGCTTCGAGCAGAGCGCTGCTTGTCACTTGACTAATACTAAGCAAAGCACTGTGGAGAGACCTGAAAGACCTGGTCTAGTCAAAGTCCCTCTAAGACAAGTCTCCAATATGAGGGTCCCAGCTTGAGGCCCGGACCTAATCGCCAAAGACCATCTGTGGAGAGACCTGAAGTTCTCAGTTCATAAATGATTTCAATCCAGTCTGATGGAATTTATAAGTCTCTGCCTGTAAGAATGAGATGTGCAGCCCAGATCCAGGCGAGCGAAGCCTTTAGAGACTCACCAGAGGAGACTGGAGGTTGTCCGTTCTGCCGAAGGGGCATCTACAAAGAGCCAAGTCGTGTTTCTGAATGCTTTTCATAATATTGTGAAAAACATCTACTATTGTGTTTCTGGGTGCACATTGCTTGGTAAAATAAAACATGTTCATCTATTCAAAATTCACACAATTAAGCAAAATATGCTAACAAATGCAAAAGTGAATGGCTCTAGATTTCAAACACCAAAGTTTGTTTAAAAGATCATGTGAACATTTGTGATTTATCAATTTCCAAAGCTCGCAGTGGAATCTGAAAATAAAAGTGTGATGGAGGGGGTAAGATATTTGTCAAGATGCATGAGGAGGAACAAACACTCTACTGATCACAATGGTCAGTAGCTCTGTCATTGTCAAGGTCAAAGGTCACAGGTATGTTTGAGGCTGTTTTAACATTGCCCCCTCCCCCTCCCCATTCACACCTCACCTCAATCAAGTGCTATGAGCTCACAGCTGCTTTGTACAAGCAAGTCGACAAACAGCCTTGTCTGTGTTTGCTGCTTTGCCGTCTTCAACGAAGAACCTGAAATACCTCCACACACCATGTTTTCGATGCCTTGCCGCCTGCTCTTTGCTCTGAACACCCTCTGCTGGATTTCAGGGAAATTTCCTCAGGTGGTCGAACGTACATGCAAGAAACAGCTCTGCACTATAGGCGGCCATTGCCACTCCTTCTTTTCAGGTTCTCTCTCATCTTAGCAATGGTCAGTCATGGTAAATAGATGATCTAGAGTTCTATTTAGGCATAAATACTGAGGATATATACAATATTAACTCCATTTGGTTTCTACCATGTCAGGGAGAAAATATAGATCGCTTGTACGCTACGGGAACAGCGCTCATTTAGCAGCTCTCAGCTCACGACACCTCCTTCCGCTCAGAGAGAGAGAGAGAGAGAGAGAGAGAGAGAGACGCAACAAACTGTGACACATGGCTGCTGTAAATTGGATTGAAGATGTTAGGAAAAGACAATGACTCACTCGCCGCGGAGTCTTTTCCTCACAGCGAACTGGACAGAAAAGGGAAAAAGGGCCCTTGGAGAGGGAGCGCAGCCATCAAAGCGGTCAATTCTTTGGGGGAGATGTCAAAGGGAGCTGTAGCACCGCCGCAAATGAGAATACTCTCTCTGTCAAGTCAGCTTAATATGGTTCGGCTGACCGGTCGCCACCACAAAAGACTGGGGAGAAATTACAGAGGGGGAGGGGGACATGGAGACGTCGCACATCGGAGCAGACGCTTGTGGCGTCATGATATTCTTTAATTCACTGAGCAGCCTGTTAAAATAATAATATTCCTCATGTTCCTTCCACTAGGGGACTTTGTCTCTCGGCTAGTCCCGAGTAGGTGGCAAGAACTGGCAAGAGCGACGGCACTTGGACTGTGTTCTGGTTGAGGGGGCAAAGCAAAGAAACACGATACACTGTTGACTTCCTGTCTCTCTCTCTCTCTCTCTCTCTCTCTCTCTCTCTCTCTCTCTCTCTCTCTCTCAAATTAATTAGAGTGTAGAATAGAAGACAGAGAAAAAAAGTCTCGCTCCTCCTGAAGTCAAACACAAGCAGTCGCTCTGTGTGTTATTGATTGTGAAAGAAACTCTGCAGACAATGACTTGGCCTCTTGATAGAGGCCCCACACACACACACACACACACACACACACACACACACACACACACAGGCGCTGATGTCATCCCAGGGAGCCTCAATGTGTCTTACTGGGTGTCCATGCGTAATTGACCCATAAAGGTCCCACTCACCTTCCCTCACCCCTCACCTCACATTGACATGAGGGGGATCTCAGGCCTGTTACAGCCTTGTTAGTGTCACTCATCTCGCCCCCACACACATCCTCCCCGACACACACAGGACAGGCACACAGTCCACAGAACATGGAGCCTGCAGTGTAAATATGACATGATGGTGGACACAGTGGAAGAGACCGACTTAACACATGAGGGGGGAGGAGCCACTCTGCTTCCTATATCAAAGTAAACATTGTTTTTTTGTTTGTTTTTTTAAATGGGCAGTGTGTAAGATTTGGTGACATCTAGAGGTGAGGTTGCATGTTGTCCCCATCACCTCCCCCTCACCATTCAGAGCATGCAGGAAAACCTATGGTTAGACTTCAGTTGTCATTAAAACTCAAAAGATGTTTAGTACATCCACTTTTACTTCCGTAAAAACATGACGGCCTCCATAGAGAGGATCCGCTCCTCATGTGAATATACAAGGGCCCATTTAAGGGTAATGGAAAAATATAAAATATTTACGTGATAATAAACTCATGACAATGTCAGTGTCTAATTGTTTTGAAATATTAGTAACAAAAATGACCAAAATCTTACACTCTGCACCTTTAACTTATTAATAATTGCGTGGTGTGTGTGTGTGTCACTTTAAATGTGTGCAAAATTCTCATATGTGGCTTTGATGTGTGTCTGACAGGCCAGTGACAGACACGGTAGATCCTATTTTTCATGCATTCAGGCGGCTCGAAACGTCAAAAGAGAGAGGGGGGGTTAAAATGGCGTCATCGTCGTGCGGAGGGGATTAAAAACGTTAGCCTCGGTGTCATGAGGCAGGAGTAGATACTGAGCTGTATAATTCACAGTTAAATGATAAAGCCCCAGGGTGCATCAGTGTTCTAGCACTTGTTCGCTAATGTAATTAAGCAATGGGGTGTCAAGAGGAGGGTGGGTAGATTCCCTGGGAGAGATGAGGGAGAGGTTTGGTGGGTTATTTCAACTGATGGAGGTTGTACCTGTGGTGGCAACGAGTGCAGAGGGAGGTTCAAGACACACGAACACACACACACATGCACGCACGCACAGGCACACGTATAATTTTCCTGGAAACCCTTAAATTCCTCCCATTAAGAGACTTATTCATATACCATGACACTGCTATAACTTCAAACCACCCGTAGGTTTATACCTCGAACAATAATGCAACATCAGAGGACCTTTTCCTACATAAGTGTATGTGGTACTTTTGTATCGACAGTGAAGTATTATGGGAGCTGCCTCCTCTATGGCTCAAGTATCCCATTTTATACCTGCCTTGAGAAAAAGGAAGTCTTCAACGAAGTACAAGTCAGATAAGATAATATGAGATAATCCTTTATTCGCCTCACAGTGAGTCAAGATAGTTAATAATAATAATAAACAACCTATCTTCTATTGATGTAGTGACTTGAAATGACTGTTTAGCAACTTCGTTGAGGAACACATGGTGAAGCAGAGCATGACTAATGGCCAGACTGTGTCATAAAACCTGAATTATGCAGTCACTTGGATTGCTGTTATCTCCAGTCTAAAGATAGTGTTGATATGATTGCATTGTAAAAATTAATAAATTCAATAACTGCTGTTTTCCCGTGTGACTCCTTTAGGTCATGATCCGCCCAACTGCACAAATCCTTGCACCCCATAAATTGGGGGTAGAGGCTTTGATGGCACCCACATCGCTGTGTGCAAGCATACGCACGTGCACACCATCATCATCAAATGAGACAGTGGGTAATTACATGTCCTTGTGTTGGCTGACTGACTTTAATATTTGATCAAGGTTGCATAGTACAAATACAAAGTCAGATAGACATAAAATATAACCCTGCAAAGGACACAGCTGACAACACGTCATAAATTATACACAGCTGCTGCTGCTGCTCCAGCATCTCCAATGGATTTATCGACGGAGTGTCTGTGGTTCTATTATAGATCAGCCGACAGAGAAACCTTCAATTTGTGAATATATGCATCAATAGATGTGCCTTTGTATGTGCAAATAATGAGCTATACACATATGGAGTGGTTATGTAACGTGGTTTGGCTTCAGTGTGTACGATTTCGGCCATTTTTCTCACTTCTAAAAATATTACAAAACAAAACTGACATTTTCATGAATGTATAAGCACCTAAATGTCGAATTATTTCCCATTACCCTTCCATGTAACCCTTTAATGTATATTTACATGAGGAGCAGGTCCCCTCTGTGGGGGACACGTTGTTTTTACAGCAGCCAAGAGTGGACATATTAAACACCTTTTGAGTTTTCATGACAACTGAAGTCTACCATCGGTTCTCCTGCAGGCTCAGAAGGGTGAGGGTGAGGTGATGAATACAACATGCAACCTCACCACTAGATGTCACCAAATCTTACACACAGCACCTTTAAATCCTGTATCTAATAAATACGATACAAACAATATTATTATGTTTACTTATCGTCTAATTTGTCCGAGTTCAGTGTCACTGGCTTGATGTTTTCATGTCTATTTTTTTATTTTTTTTATTTTATTTTACTCTTTATCTTTACTCTTGAGCTGGATGTTAATACACGGACATAAGGTCGACTTGTGAGTCTGGTGCTCAGAGGTTTGCAGCCAGCTGGTACACAGTGAGAACAAAATGAGCTGCAGTGGAAGTTGGAACACACATAAGGACATTACGAGACAACACAACACACAGTCACATGTTGTAACCATCCAGACGACAGTACAAAGACTTGATCGTGTTCCCTCTGCCAAATCATATCATGCTGCTTATACCGGCTATTACAAGTGGATTGTGCGAAAGGTTACAAATCCCAATGTGGATGTTGAGAGTGTGTTAAGAGCTGCACAAAGTGACTCACAAAGCTGGAAGGATTAAAGAGAACTTTAAATCACAAAAAAAAAAAAAAAATATATATATATACTTGTGTGTCATTGTCAAACCCGACAAGGATCCAAATTAAAGAGGGAGTCTGCATGAACCAAACACAAAATTATCAGCCTTTGGCAATCTGTTGATCCCTGACTTCAAGGCTGATGTAAGACCACATGGCCGATACATGATAGATTTAGAGGCCTTGCATTTGCTCCAAAATGGCAGCAAGGCATTTAAAAAATGATTGCTGCAAAAGCTGGAGGGAAATAAGAGGCTCTGGGCTAGTGATTCAAATTTCATGTCTTTTTGAATGAGTCATTTCAATGAGACACTGATGCCATGGCGTTTGATGGAGCTCCACATCTAACTCCATCTGATTCGAAAATGCAAACTGACAGATACAATTCAGACGAGACAATCATACACAGGTTAGATGTGCGGATTAGAGGGGTTACTTAGGTTATGCAGATAGGTTAGATGCAGTGTTTGGATTAGATTGTGAAAGTCATTGAATTGGTGGATAGGTGGGAGGATGTGTAAAAGGGTAGGGACGTGATGAGGCAGGTAAATGGTTGGGAAGGTTGGTAGGTAGGTAAGTAGATAGTTAAGTGGATGGATGGTTTAGTCGGTAGGTGGGTAGGTAAGTAGGCAAGCAAGTAGCTAGGTAGATGGATTGATAGGTTGCTAGGTAGAATGGCCATGAAGGGTGCAGGTAGCTAGAAAGCTAGGAAGCTAGACAGGTCGCAAGGTCTAGGCAGGAAAAGAGGCACAAAGGCAGGTAGGTAGGTGAGTAGGTGGGTGTTCAGGGAGGTAGGTGAGGATACTTCAACAACTCCATTCTTGTTCTCTGTTGATTTCAAATGTATACTTTCTACACAGGAAGTACAGTAAACGTGCATGGAGTCCTCAAGCATAATTATACATGTGTATCAAACAGCCTCCCATAACAGACCATGATAAAACTGGTGAGTTCATAATGAGCCTATGTGTGACTCCAGATATGGAGAGAAGCTGTGGCCTGAGTCCCCAGGGATCCCTGACCACATTAGTACTCTTGTTGGTCGTTTTCTTTAAGTGCACATGAGTGCAACTTGTGGCCCGTGGGCCAAATATGGCCCACAAGATCATTTTATGTGGCATTAGATTAAGAGTCTTAAGCATAAATTGCCTATGAACTCTAATGAATTACATATGCCACATAAAGCTGATGTGGCCCTCGGTGACTTGTTTAAGAGCGGTGGTTTTCAACTGGTCCTGGTTTGGGACCCACCATCACCCAAAACGAAGATTATTATTATTATATTATATATATATATTATTAACACAATTATTATTTTCAAATTTACTTAAAGGTGCAGTGTTAGAATTCTGTCATTTCTGTCACTTCTAAAAAAATATTACAAAACAATTACACACTGACATTTACATACATTTCTAATCATGTAAATGTTTTGTTTTTCCCCCTATTACCCATGAATGAGCCCATTAATGTATATTTCCATGAGGAGGGGGGTCCTCTCTATGGAGGCCGCCATGTTTTCACAATAGTGAAAGTGGACATAATGAACATTTTTTTCTTGTTTTGATGACAACTAAAGTTTAGCATAGGTTCTCCTGCATGCTCAGAAGGGTGAGGTGATGGATACAACATGTAACTTTACTTCGAGAGGTCACCAAATCGTACACACTGTACCTTTAGTGAAAGGATGATGCAGTTTTTGTGTAAATTACAAGGCATCATCACTGCCTGATGTTAAGGTGTGTGAATAAAAATCCCCTTCATAATATAAGCACGATCTAAAAAAATAATTAAATGGAAAAAAAAACAGTCAAAGGCCTGCGACCCACTGAAAATGGGTCAGCGACCCACTTTTCGGCCGTGACCCACCAGTTGAGAATCACTGTTTTACAGCATGTAAACATCCCTGCATGCTGTTTTGAATCGTATTTGATTTTGTGTATTTGTTAGAGTTTGCTGTCAAAGCCGGTAGCCCAAGGCATTCTCAGACCCCGATTCCTCATGTGCACAGCAATACCACTTAATAGATGGGTGGGGCAAGAGGTGCAGGCTTCTACACCCCCACCCCCGCCCCCTCTGTTTTCTATCTGGCTGCTATTCCCTCACCTGAGACCTGCTTGGCAGCCAAAAATATCCACACCAGACGGCAGCTGAGGAAAATGCCATCACGCTTCGACACGAGAACACACAGCCCCATGGAAGGAAACTTCGGGTTTGGCTGCAGAGTGAACTGAATACACACACGCTGACGCACGCTGATTATGTAAAAGATGTGAGTGCAGATCCACAGGGAACATTAGTCCCAGATTCAGGTGAGTCAGTGGAGTACTGTGTGTGTGTGTGTTGTGCTGAGGAGGTTCCATGGAGGGGAATCTCATGGAGTGCGATGTGTTTGGTTAACTCTATTATCTGATGTCGACGTGTGTTTTCTGAGGAGCACAATTTTATATCAAGTCAGACTTTATGTGTTCGTCTCAGCAAGCGATGAACTGACTCTTCCTTTGCTTTGCTTAAGTGAAAGTAAAACTTTATGCGACAGTGTTGTTGGCTTGAACAATGGCAGCAGATGATCTATAAACACTCATTGGATACTCACATACCTATCTGAAAAGCCGTTATTTAGAGCAGGGGTGTCAAACTCATTTTCCGTCAGGGGCTACATATACGGCCAAATTTGATCTCAGGTGGGCCGGAGCAGTAAAATCAGACCATAAACAACAAACAAAAAGTACAAGTACAGTAGTTAGCAGCTGTGGCTGAGGGGTCAGAGGATCTGTCCTTTGACCAAAGGGTCGGGGGTTTGATTCCCATCTCCCCTCATTCCGTATGCTGTGTTGTCCTTGGGCAAGACACTGAACCCCACATTGCCCCACGTAGTCATAGAAGCAAAATGCTGCAAATAGATGCAGATGAATGTTTGAGTGACTGGGTGAATGCAAACTGTACTGTAATGGGCTTTGAGGGGTCATCAAGAATCAATGGAGACCGATATAAATACAGTACATTTACCAGTTAATTGAATGAAATTACTCGAATATGAATGATCATGAATATTCGAACTGATTAATACTTGAAAATCTCTACTCTAAATATAAGTACACCATTTTTTTTTACACTTTGCAACATCATCCCGCGGGCTGGACTGGACCCTTTGGTGAACTGATTCTGGCCCGCGTACATTATGTCTAGCTTCAATGATTTAAGGTATAGCAAGCAAGAATTAGCGGTCGGGGGTTTGTCAACACTGTGTTCCTTGTTGGTGTATGCAAAGTATGTCATGTGCTGCAGGAATGACTTGTGACATGTGAGTAAATTGCTCACACTGGCATTTCCCTTGTTTTGCAGTCAGTGGGCTTTTTGAATGGTTATGATGAACATGCCTGAAATGAGATCTGAGGCTTACACAAACCATTAAGACTTTGACATTTTGCTTTACGATTTATAAAACACATCGCTGAGTAGCCCTCTCATAAATTTCATAGTTTTACAGCAAACAAGATGGGGAGACAGTGAACTAAGACATTGCTATTGTATATAAGAGCCTTAATCCATTGTTCTACTTCTAATGATTATATTTATACCTAAAATATCAGCAAAGTGGCATCAATATGATAAGATTAGACATTTGAGTCTGGTCTTTCAGGTTATCCCATTGCAAGGGGACCAGTGAAATGAGATATTCGGAGATGGCCCCAACAATATGGCCCATACCCATCATTCCTCCACTGTAGCATCATGCTTGTTGTAGACTGCTGATCATTTTAGCAGCAAATGAGGCCGACAACCCTCACTACACTACCCCAGTGCTGTTGGCCAGAATTATCCTGTACACAGCAAAAAAAAAATGAGAAAACACAAAGATCAGCGTCTGTGCAGATCAATACACCAGAGTACATCTAATGGTCCATGAAAGACGTTTGGGAGGGACAACTTTTATTCAAAGGAGCAGTGTGTACGATTTCTGTCATTTTTGTCACTTCTATTGGTAGAAAGAAATATTGCAACACAATATCAAACTAACATCTTACATTCATTATCATTCATAATAACCTCAATGTATGTTATGTTTTTTTTACCCTTATGAGCTCATTAATGTATGTATACATGAGGAGCCGGCCCTCTTTATGGAGGCTGCCATATTTTAACAGCAGTCAAGATGGACATACTAAACATCTTTTGTGTTTTAATGACAACTGAGAGCCACCATAGGTTCTCCTACATGCTCGGAAGGGTGAGGGTGAGCTGATGGATACAACATGTGAACTTCACAGATAGATGTCGCCAAATCTTACACACTGCACCCATGCAGGAAAATCTATGATAGCCCTCAGTTGTCATTAAAATTCAAAAGATGTTTAGTATGTCCACTCTGGGCTACTGCAAAAACATGGCGGCCTCTGAAAATATATGTTAATGGGCTCATTTCAAGGTAGTGGGACCAAAAATGCTTTTAGGTGATAATGACAATGTCACTATGTTTTGTATTATTATTTTTTCTACCAATAGTAGTGACTAATAGTAAAGTTAGGCAAAAATGACTCAAATCTCACATACTGCACCTTTAAGTATGTTTACATGTATTTGGTTGAAGATACTGCAAACTGTACATTTGATGTATCTAGAGGAAGGGAATATCTTGAGAAAACCTAAGCTTTGGCAGGAACAAGGAGAAAGTGAAAAAAAGAAATGAAAAGGAAGAGTAAAATGTCGCTGAGACTTTCTGTGGTGGCGCCGTTTGAAGCCTCACACTAAATGGAGAATTACTATCACACTCCAGATAAGTTCAGTCCCCTAAAAAATCTGCCATTGTCAAGCACTTTTCTTTTGCTTTGTGAGGAACTTCAATCAATCACGATTAGCATACCTCTCGGCTCTGGTTCGTTCAATTAATTCAATCCAATAGCCCGAGTCAAAGTCTCATGTTGCGCTATCTATTATCATTCATTAGGAATGAAAAGGTTTTAAACTTCAATACGCATTTGCATATTCAGCAGCACAAACAAAGTAGGAGAAAAGATGAAAGAAATCAAACATTTGGGGGAATGTGTGATTATCATTCTAACCGTTTTGTTTCTGCAAATACCTCCGAGGTCCTGCGATGTAAAGTTCGGCAGATGTGAGAGTGGAGGCGGTGCCTTAGATGCACCCATTCACTTTTATTGCAGCCAGTGCAATAATACAGAAAATGGACAAAATGGGCTCTCCTGCAGAGTTAATTCTGACTGTGATGGACACACTGTTCCTATAACGGCACAGACATCTCCAACTGAACAAAAAGCACCTCCATTTTGAAATTGCACATGTTCCAGTAACAGTGCAGTGATCCACTTTGCTGTTTCAAGTTGGTTTTACAGGTCTGTAAAAAAACATCTGTTGATTCTTTATAGACTCACTGATTGTCGAGCCAAACTGTTAAACATGTTGCAGCTGTAAAGCCCAGCCAGACCTCTTACACAGTGAGTCAGTGAGCGTGATTAGTAAATGAAGAGGCGCTATTAAAGGTGAAAGGAATGTTTAAAAGCTATTATAAACCACTTGCGTGACATTATTGGCTAATTAATTGGCAAATTAAACAGAATGAAATAAATAACTTTTGATTGAACTGTCACTCATCCACAGGAGTGGGTTCAATTAAAGAACAACAGTTTGTCCTACACAGTTAGAAACACAGTGATTCAGGCACAACTTGACTTGTCGAGGCTTTGAGGCTGGAGTAAGTCCAGAACCCGCCTTTATTTTTCAAACTCAACATTTGAAAATAAAAAAAGGGGGGGGGGGGGGGCTGGCCTAAAGAAAGAAGGAAGTTTTGTTCAATCTCATGGGGGATTAAGAGGTATGAGCTCCAGCCGCAGGCCATACTCAGCAATGCTTTAAGAAACATCCATAATGTATAAGCAGCAATTAGGAAACTTGCAGGTTTGATAATTATACATTCTTCCATTATAAATGTGTCACATGGGCACATCTGTCTTCCCAGCATTAAAGGCATGTGCAGTATATGGCTTTTCCACCAATTCCCATGAATTGTCAGAGATGTTTTTCACACTGGATCTTTGAGCAAAACTGCACAAAAACTAGTACACTTAACACACAGCTTGGGAAAAGCAATGCAGTAAGAGTGAGAGACCCACTTACTTTAAAATTGTGTTTTTCAAGCCTGTCCTTGTTTTCTCAGACTATTAAAATCATTTCTTCATAAATAAAACCTGAAATATTGTGCAATCGAGTGTTTATCTTAATAATCCTAATCTTGAATATAGTAGATCTATATTGGTTTAATGATAAGGTTGGGCATCGTTGATGGATAGATGCCATACTGAGCATCCTGCTGTCTGAAGTTGCTAAACAGCAAACAAGTGGACATTAGAATCTGGAGACTGTTGCCACAGGTTGATCTAAATTGTCAGGCTCCACTCACAACAATCGATGTGACATTGGGCAGTATCAAAGATGAATGTGATAAGCATAAACCATGTTTTGCATCATAGCACAGATGGTCAGGGTTACAATCAACACAATGTTTTGCTGGGAAACAAATGCTGACTGCTTGTGATTGCCAGAACAATTATTCACCACACCATTGCAGCGCAGAACGAGTCAGCACTTTCCAAAATCACAAATTTGGCAGAGGGAAGAGCTAACATGTTGCAGACCCTTTATTGTTATTATTATTATTTTTTATCTAAAATAAAAACAATGTTGTGAAAGTCTGCACCACAGAAACAAAGCTCTGATGAAAACATTTCATTTGATGTGATGCCAAACTACTATTTTACATTTTGCTTTGCAGGCGCTTTTATCCAAAGCAAAGATCTGTTTATGTGTATACATGTATAAAAGGTGCAGTGTGTAAGGCTTTTGCCACTGCTATTGGTTGAAAGAAAAATTACAAAACAATTACATACTGGCATTTTCACAAATTTGGATAGACCTACATGTATTATTTTTCCCATTACCCTTAAATGAACCCAATAATGAGGTGCAGGTCCGCTCTGTGGGGGGCGCCATGTTTTTACAGTAGCCCAGAGTGGACGTACTAAACGTTTTTTGAGTTTTAATGGCAAGTGATGTCTAGTATTGGATCTCCTGAATACTCATAGGGTGAGGGTGAGGTGATGGATACAACGTGTGAGTTCACCTCTAGATGTCATCTTACACACTACACCTTTATCATGGGTTAAAGGTGTAGTGTGTAAGATATGGTGACATCTCAGGGGTTAGGGTTAGTGTAGGGTTAGGGTGTTTGATTTCTATGAAATAGATTTTTTACAGTATGACTTTAGTTTAAGTTGAGACACTGTGTCTTCATCAAATTACAATTTTTTTTTTCCATTCACATAAGTTCACATATAATTAATATAATATAATGGAAAAAGAAAAACTATGTAAACTTATAAATAACAGCAATGCTGTTAAGAAAGGGAGAAAATGAGATCTAAGCAACAGGGAAATAGAAGGACACACGGAAGGAATGAATACATAATTTAACAGGTAAAAAAAAACAAAAAACCTTTCATATCAATTGATCAGATGGAATTCATGAGACTTAGATGCCAGCGTGTGTTTGACAACCTGAAAGCAAATTGAGGCTTTGTCGTCCTTTTGGGAAATCAAGATGAATAGAACCAATTGCATGCCACTTGTGGATCTTTGTGGCAGAGAGAGCACCGGGTCATTCTTTGTGCTGCTTTAAAACAAGGTCAAGTACACATTGGAGATGTTCTCTGTAATAACTAATTAGAATTTCTTTCACAGTAATGTCCTCAAAATATCCATTTAAATTCAAGATGTTTACTCATAAGAAAACTCGTATTTGAGTGGGGCTCACCCAGTACTGGGGAAGACGATAATGCTTTGACCCACAGGGGGGTGTTGTTATGCACTTTCACTGTCCGTATGTGGGGGAGGATGTGACCCCATCATGCATGGACACATTCTGGGCTGGAGTGCCTCTTGACATTGAGGATTCTTGATAAAGCCTTTATCTGTAGTTAGAGGATGGGTACACATTGCGGAATGGCTGCTGAACACAGCTGCTCGTGGCCTTTCACACCCACTCCGTCACCCAAGTTTAAATGTCAAGTCCACATTAGCTTGTGAAGCCGTGCATGGATACAACTGGTTGTCTGGCTGCCAGGTTTTTGCATTACACACACACACTCACACACACACACACACACACACACACACACACACACACACACACACACACACACACACACACACACACACACACACACACACACACACTAACACACACCAGCATTATTTACCGTACAGCACCAGTCACAAAACACTATATATCTGCTGTATGTGTATTCTACGAGGATGTGTATTTAATATATGACATTTCATTGTCTATTGCTGGATCTATGCTTTAGGTTACACACACACACACACACACACACACACACACACACACACGCACGCACGCACACACACACACACACACACCCTTGTCCAGCACCTGTCACAGACCAGCCACCTGTCATACAGACAAAGCCGGAGGCGGCAGCAACGATGCGGAACAACAAGGCCGAAGCACGGATCCCACACACACACATACACACATGCAGAACCTCAACACACACACTACCTGGAAACACACACACTACCTGGAAACACATACACACACACACACACGCACATTGGCAGAAACAATCCCTCACTTTGACTTGGCATCTCATAAGTCAGCCTGCTGAAGCTGGGGGAGGAGACGGAGCGAAAGATGAGGAGGTGGTGAGAGGGGAAGGCAGGTAAAGGGTAGAGGAGGCAGAGAGGGAATAGGGGAGTGGTGGAGCATGATAACCCAATTTGTTAGTGGTGGATAAATAGAGGAGTGGGAGGTAAATCACCATGGGGGGAGCAAATGAAATAAGGATAGTGAGAAGAAGAGGGAGGAGGGGAGGGAGGGAAGAGCAGGAATAAACAACCTGGGCTAATGTAAATAATGCCAACCGCGCTGGTTGGTGAGCAACGATATTTCAATAGTGAGCAAATAAAAAAGGCTACAAAGACGAATTAGAACTGCCTGCAACTGTGCTAAAAGTCATAAATTACTCCCGTGTACTCAAGTGACCTATTTTAAAGACACAGACAAACCTGGTGTCCATTCATAGTCAGCTGGATTTCATCTGTTACACCGTGTTTGAGCTTAATTATGTTTACTTCCCTGTTTCTCTCTATAAATAAAACACACAGTCGGATCCAAATCAAAACTAGGGCTTCAAATAGAAAGTAAAACCTTCCTCTGTGGACTGAAATTGCTGTAGTGTGTATTTACTATTCATTAGTTCGTAGCCTACTCACAAAAAGGATACGGTACCATCCCCAAAAAGCCGTGCGCTGTCGTCTTGCAACCACAATTAAAGGTGCAATGTGTACGATTTGGTGACATCTTGTGGTGAAGTTACATGTTGTATCCATCACCGCTCTCAACGTTCTAAACATGCAAGAGAACCTATGGTAGACTTCAGTTGTCATTAAAAGTCAAACGATGTTTAGTATGTCCACTCTGGGCTACTGTAAAAACACGGAGGCCCCCCGACCACCCTAACCCTAACCCCAACCCAAAACATATTAATGGGCTCATTTAAGGGTAATGGGAAACAAATAATCATTATAAATTCATGAAAATGTGGGGAAGACCCTCCTGAGGCAGATATACTACATTAAAGGGCTCATTTTAGGGTAGTGCAAAAAGCAGGTCATATGTCAAAGTGATTATACATTCGTAAAAATGTCAGTCGGTAATTGTTTTCTACAGATAGAGGTGATTAAAATTGACCAAAATCGTACGCACTGCACCTTTGATTCATCTGCTTATTCATATTCATATTTAGTTTGGAGTGTGTGGGCCCTGAGAATTCATCCAACCTGCAAATCAATCGGGTGGATGTAGTTCATAGGTAGAGCATACCCTGTGAATGCATGAGGTTGTGGGTTCAATTTCCAGCTTCTCCATCCACCCTCAGATGTATGTCACTATGGATACATAGCATTTCCTAAAAGGACACTGAAAATTAAAAACTACACATCTGTTGAGATGTCAACTGAAGTCCATAGGTTCTCCTGCATCTTCTGAGGGGTGAGGGTGAGGTGAAGGATACAACATGCAATCACCAAACCACCATCCATCACAATCAACCCACAGAGGTCCAACCACAACTTCCCTGATAAAAGGAATCAATGAGAAAACTCTTGAGAGCAACTTTTTCAACTCTGTCACTTTATGATTCCCAATTAGGATCCTGGGAAAAACCCACAGCTCAGCACTTTACACTTTGTTCTGTGTTAATCAGAGGTGCTTGCCAAAAAATTCCTTATTGAGAGTGCTTTGTTATGTTGAGTTAGCATCAAAATAATGGCCCCGATGGGATGTATAGCGCTGCATTAAAAAGGACAATGAATTAACTCGGGCAGAGCCACCTCAGAGAGGCCGAGGACAAACGGATTCTCTCCCCCCGCCTCATCTTTCATGCACAACTCTGGCATTGGACGGGAAATGGTACATAAACATCCGTTTCAAGGTGACCTTGACATTTAAACCAGGGAACTGATCACTGCAAGTCACTGCTGCTGCTGCTGCTGCTGCTGCTGCTCAGAGCACAGTTTAAAGACAGTGTTGACTAGTGTTCCATGATGTGTACAGTACCATTTACAGTATAATACTGCCCCAGGTCCCATGCTGATTTGGAACTTGTTTACATCTCTCTCTCTCTCTCTCTCTCTCTCTCTCTCTCTCTCTCTAACTCTCTCTCTCACAATCTCGTGTAAATGCCAACAGTGTCCTAAAATTTCCAAAAAGACTAAGACAAACGTCATTTCCTCCCGAACAGGGTCGATCCAGTCATTTTTCTTTGAAATTATGATTACACCACAAGAGAGTTATGCACTGTGCATTCTAAATGGACCATACAATTTGCTGCCCATTCGGCTGTGCAGGTTGGGTAACATTGTTTGCTTTCATTCACATTCTTATCCAGGGGATGGTGGATATATCTGCATAGCAATAATCTATTTTAAATGTTTCAGTCTGGATTTAGAATCCACCATAGCACAGAGACTGCACTATTAAGGGTAACAAATGATATTCTCTTTAAGGACTTGTTTCTCTACTGGTCCTGCTGGATCTCACTGCAACATTTGACACCATAGACCATGAGATCCTACTGTGTAGATTAGAACAAGATGTTGGGATTAGAGGAACGGCACTTGTCTGGTTTAAATCCTACCTATCGGACCGATTTCAATTTGTTAATGTCAATGAGGAATACTCCGTACATACTAAAGTTAATTATGGAGTTCCACAAGGTTCCGTACTCGGTCCAAGCCTTTTTACTCTATACATGCTGCCATTAGGCCACATTAAGAGAAATCATAATATAAACTTCCACTGCTATGCAGATGACACCCAGCTATACTTATCCGCAAGGCCCGACGACCCAACTCATTCGATTAAACTCCAGGATTGTCTTAAAGACATTCAGACATGGACGACCCAGAACTTTCTACTTCTTAAAACTGAAAAAACTGAGGTCATAGTCTTAGGGCCAAAACACCTTAGTGCGCCACTGTTAAATCAGGCAATAGCCCTAAATGGCAACAGCTTAGTCCCCTGCTCTACTGTGAGGAACCTGGGAGTTTTATTCGATCAGAACTTATCATTTGACCAATATATCAGATAGATATCTAGAACAGCCTTCTACCACCTGCGCAATATTAAGACAATCAGAAATATCCTAACCCGACAAGATTCAGAAAAACTAATCCATGCCTTTATAACTTCTAGGCTGGATTACTGTAACTCTTTATTGTCAGGATATCCCACTAGGTCACTGAAAAGCCTCCAGCTGGTCCAGAATGCTTCAGCTCGCATACTGACTGGAACCAGAAGATGAGATCATATATCTCCCGTCTTGGCTTCCTTACACTGGCTCCCAGTAAAAAGTAGAATAGATTTTAAAATCCTACTTCTTACTTACAAGGCCCTAAATAATCAAGCCCCGTCCTACATTAGAGAACTTATCAGTCCTTACAAACCAAATAGATCGCTCCGTTCTCTAAATTCAGGTCTACTGGCCGTCCCCAGAATTAATAAAAGTAGAGCAGGTGGTAGAACCTTTAGCTACCAAGCTCCTCTCCTGTGGAATCAGCTCCCACTCTCAGTTCGAGAGTCTGATTCTGTCTCAACCTTTAAGGTGAGACTCGAAACCTACCTCTTTGACATAGCCTATAGTCAAAACTAGATCAGGCGAGACCTGAGTTGAATCGTCGATACTAAGCTGCTATAGGCTCAGACTGCTGGGGGGAATTTTCCATTATGCACTTAAAATGAGCACATAGATTGAGCACTCTACCTCAAATTCTCACCCCTACCACAAACCCTATGTTCACCCCACTATATTCCACTACATTTAACTACATTTAACTCAGGAAACCACATGCATTATCTCAAACAATTTTTGACTGTTTTCCAGCTTTGTTTGCCGTTGGGGAACGAGACGAAACCGAGACGGTGACGAGGACACCGGCATTCCAAGTCTCAAGCCACGAATGATCTGGCGGTGGGTCCTGAACCTGCGAGCGAGCTGTGACGAACCCGGAGATTGAACAAATCAAAACGAAGATGGAACACTCTACGTAACATCTATTGCATGTCTGTCCGTCCAGGGAGTGGATCCCTCACTTGTGACTCTCCCTAAGGTTTCTACCTTTTCTTTTTTTCCCT
>JAFBJT010106158.1:11940-14440 GCA_016785325.1 Chascanopsetta lugubris
CTTTCTCCTCCTCTTCCTGTTTCTCCTCTACTGTTTCCTATAGTGCATGAAATAACACCCGCAGCCCCTCCCCCTGAGCGTTAATTAGTAGAAGTACCTCAGATTTTCTAAAATAAATGCTTGAATACATAATTGCATTCTTTTGATTTTCACTATTTCAGCCTCTTAATTCTACGCCTGCACCTTTAAACTAACTCCTCAGTTCCCTAATGAGAAAAACAACTCATGGTAAGAATCATTACCCTCCAGACAAAGTGCCACGATGCAGCTTCATCCTAATCCTCCTCCTCCTCCTCCTCCATAATCTGATTAGCAGCTGCTGTGTGTGTGTGTGTGTGTGTGTGTGTGTGTGTGTGTGTGTGTGTGTGTGTGTGTGTGTGTGTGTGTGTTCCTCTGTGACTCTCAGCAGGATTAGCACCGACAAACACCCGGAGGCTCTTCCCGCATGGACTCCTCTCCTCCGGCTCCTGCGTCGGCCGCCGGCTCCTCTCACCCATCATGCCCGTCTTCTACTCCCCGGTGCCCGACAGCCTTCAGGTGGGCGTGGCCCACGTGAGCGGCTCGGTCTTCACCAACAACAGGACGGGAGACGGAGACTTCACCAGGGAGCAGGAGGACGCAGCCGGTACATGCCCCCCTCAGACGGACCGTACAGTGTTGTGCTATGTACAATTTGTGCTGAGTCATGGTAAAAACATATGTCATTTAAAGGTGCAGTGTGTACGATTCGGTGACATCTTTGAGGTGAATTTGCGTGTTGTATCCGGACTTCATCCGTTTGTCATTCAAGCGCAATAGTTGTTTCGCGCGTCCGCTACGGGCTAATGAAACAACATGGCTGCCCCCGTGGAGAGGACCCGCTCCTCATGTAAATATACAGTACTGGGCTCATTTAAAGGTGATGGAGAGAAACAAAACATTTAAGTGATTATACATTCCAGGAAATATCAGTATGTAACTGTTTTACAGTATTTTTTTTTAAGGTGACTAAAATGACCGAAATTGTACACACTGCACCTTTAATGCAACTGACATGAACATGTCAGTTTGATTTCTTTATCAATATGATAAACAAATGAGGTACAAATGTGTGTTGTTAGCTAATGTTAGCATGTTAGCGATGCTAGTTTGAATATTTTACCTTCTCACGAGTAGTTTACTGACGGATCTAAATCGCTCTGAACACATGAACCACAGCGTTGTGACATGAGCTAAAGGTCGTCCAAACTGTGGCCCGCGGGCCTATACTGGCCATTTTATTGTCCCGCAGCAAATTCTAAAAATATCATGGGACGTGTATATATGTATATATATATATATATTTAGATACTGTGCAGATGATGGGAGTGTGTCTGAAATGTAAAGTGTAAAGTTACACAGTATGCTGTTGTTCATAACAAAGTGTCATAACATCGATTCACACTTGTAAATTCAGTGTTTGTGTTTATATTTTCTTTCAGTGGTGAACGAGCTGGTGTCTCACCTCCCTCTGCAGATGCTGCTCTACTTCAACATGTTCTACTTTCCCTGCTGGTGGTTCTCTGCCGTCCTCATGTTGGATGTGAAGGTTCAAGATTTAATTTCACAATGTTTCATGACAAAAAGTGAAAATGAAAAAAAAACAACGAATACTCATATTTCTACATTTTCATTCAAACAATAAGGAGTTGTTTCAGTGGATGTTCAACGAGGCGGATGATTCATCAGACTGTGTTAAATGTATCTCTCTGTTTGAATTCAGTGTCTTTACAATTGAACACTTGTGACTTTGGCGCCATCTATTGGCAGAACTAGAAACATCCAACTACACTGAGATGAATGACACTCAATCTCCCTTGCATCATAGCAACAATAATAGTAATAATAATAATAATAATAATAATAATAATAATAATAATAATGGCAATATTAATAGTAATAATAATAATAATAATAATAATAATATTAATAACAATTATAACAATAATGATAATAATAATAATAATAATGGCAATATTAATAGTAGTAGTAATAATAATAGTGACACTGTCATGTCCATGTGAATCCATTCCACTCTATTTCCCGTATATAGTCACACAGAGTCAATGCACATCTGTCCTGAGTCAGTGTTGTTCTGTTTACAACGTGATATTTGTTGTGCTTTTAATGTACATACATGTACTTTATTCAGATTTCTTCACTACACACGCAGTCTACTTGACGTGATGATGTAACAGCGTCATCTGTACTTTATTTACAGTTCTCTCTTCTGCCCGGATACTACCAGGCCCTGCTCATCACCGGCATCGTCCTCCTCACTCTCATCGAGGTGACGAGACTTTACCTGGGATACATCGGAAACCTGAGGGAGAAGGTGAGGATGATGATGATGAAGGTGATGATGGTGAGGATGATGATGATGATGGTGATGATGATGATGGTGGTGATGATGATGATGGTGGTGATGATGGTGATGGTGATGGTGATGATGATGATGGTGATGATGGTGATGATGATGATG
>JAFBJT010106158.1:16940-27692 GCA_016785325.1 Chascanopsetta lugubris
CCTCCTCTTTGAATGGTGTGAACATACATTTTTATCTTTTGTTTTTGTTTGTCCCGACAGAGCCTGAAGCCCCGGAGCTGCAGCTTGATTATTCCAAGTGTCACATCACTCATCAAGCTGGTAATGATGGGAGAGAGAGAGAGAGAGAGAGAGAGAGAGAGAGAGAGAGAGAGAGAGAGAGAGAGAGAGAGAGAGAGAGAGAGAGAGAGAGCCTCCAGTACACAGTACTACCAGTACACAGTACCTCCAGTACACAGTACTACCAGTACACAGTACCTCCAGTACACAGTACTACCAGTACACAGTACCTCCAGTACACAGTACTACCAGTACACAGTACCTCCAGTACACAGTACTACCAGTACACAGTACCTCCAGTACACAGTACTACCAGTACACAGTACCTCCAGTACACAGTACTACCAGTACACAGTACCTCCAGTACACAGTACTACCAGTACACAGTACCTCCAGTACACAGTACTACCAGTACACAGTACCTCCAGTACACAGTACTACCAGTACACAGTACCTCCAGTACACAGTACTACCAGTACACAGTACCTCCAGTACACAGTACTACCAGTACACAGTACCTCCAGTACACAGTACTACCAGTACACAGTACCTCCAGTACACAGTACCTCCAGTACTACTCACACATACTCCATTCAAACCCTCTCGTGGTAAAACTCCGTGGTTGGTCTCAGACTCCTCAGCTGTTCAGGGTTGAAGTGCTGACCGCTCAGATATTTGAGCCATGAATTCCTCGCCCTCCCCCCTCCTCCCTCCTCCCCCTCCTCCCCCTCCTCCCCCCTGCTCACAGTGAGGTCACACCACCTGACAGGGGGCGCCACTGAGCAACAAGAGCGCTGACGTCTGTATCTGTCTGATGAGATGAGATGATAAATCTGTGACTGATAGAGATGATGAAGATGATGGTGAAGATGATGATGATGATGAAGATAATGATGAAGATGATGGTGATGATGGTGATGATGGTGATGATGAAGATGATGAAGATGATGATGAAGATGATGGTGATGATGATGATGATGAAGATGATGATGATGATGAAGATGATGGTGTTGTTGATGATGATGGTGTTGATGATGAAGATGATGATGATGAAGATGATGATGATGATGAAGATGATGATGATGAAGATGATGATGATGATGAAGATGATGATGATGATGAAGATGATGGTGTTGTTGATGATGATGGTGTTGATGATGAAGATGATGGTGTTGTTGATGATGATGGTGATGATGATGATGATGAAGATGATGATGAAGATGATGATGATGATGAAGATGATGATGAAGATGATGATGATGAAGATGATGATGAAGATGATGGTGTGTGTTTGCAGGTGTATGGTGAGTGATACAGCAGAGTACAGCGCTGTGGCCACCAACCAACATGGAACGGCCACCAGCAGAGCCTCAGTCATCGTGAAGAGTGAGTTCTAATCTTTTATTTATTTTATTCTATTTTATTTTATTTTATTTTATCTATTTTATTTTATTTTATTTTATTTTATTTTATTTTGAACCTGTGTGTGACTTTGACCTCTGATCCTCACAGGAGCTGCAGGGACGGCGGAGTCATGTCAGCTTGGACTGGGTGAGACACTGAGGGGGGCGGAGTCATGTCTGAGGGGGCGGAGTCATGTCTGAGGGGGCGGAGTCATGTCTTTAATATCAGTCTGGAATCGAACCAGCGACACCACAAATATCATGGGGCTGTAAATAGCTGAGCATGTGAGGAGAGAGATAAGAGACGGAAACTTCTCTGAGGACCTGCTGCTATATATGTATATATATATATATATATATATATACATACACACACACACACACATATATATATATAAATGATGTAATAAATACATAAATTGGATTGATAATAGATACATTTTTAAATGTGATTTTCCACACTGCACCTTTAAGAGTAAACCTCCTCCTTCAGTTCCTCACCTGACCGACATCCATCCCAGTAAACTGGAGGTCACTCTGCTCGAACACTTCCCCGTCAGCTTCGGCCTGGAGGGCGGCGCCATCAGCCTGGTTTGCACCATGGTGGTGGTCCCCGACCTGCCCAACATCCCACCCCTCGTTCAGTGGTACAGAGACGGTGAGTGTGTGGCTCCTCCCAGGCTCGGTGTTCTGGTTATTACCTCATCCTCCCCCCTCCCCTGCTCCCCCCCCTCCCCCCCCCCCCCCCCCCTCCCCCCCTCCAGACAAACAGCTGAAGCCCAGTCACCTGGTGGAGATGGCGGTTGGGGGCGGAGCCGCCCGCCTGACGCTGCCTCACCTGGCCAAGGACGACGAGGGTCTGTACACCCTGCGCATCTTCACCAAGGACGGAACCGCCGAGCACAGCGCCTACTTATTCGTCTCAGGTACAACTCATGATTTTCTTGAAGCTCCGCCCCTTTCCCGGGACAAGACAATGTTTAAAAGCGGCCGTTTGTGGTTTTGTTGTAATGCCATTTATGGACAGCAGAGGGCAGCGTGGTACTGTAGCACATATTCTCGCCACGAGAGACGAGTTCACCGCAGGAAAGAGTTGGACTCGCTGCTGTAACGGCTCCACACTCACCCTTGTGGTGACAAAGTGGTATTGCAGGGTGATATTCTGAATCTGCCGTTTGTTTCCATAAAGTCACATGTCTGATATTAACATCTCTAATAATATTTATATCATAACAAATGCATAAGAAAAAATAAATGCGGTTATATATTTGTAGATTTTATTATGAAATATGTTTATTTGATTTATTTTGTATTTAATATTCTTTATTGGTCATGTGATCAACGTAAGGAAACTCAAGAGTTTTACTTTGAAACTCATACAGGAAGTGATGTAAATATCTGTGATATTCTCTGTAGTTGCTCATGATTCACCCTAGTGGTCAAACAGTGGTATGACAGGTTGGCCTGTTGTCCCGGTCCCCAGATGCCCCTCCCACAGTAGCCGGGGCCCCTGGCGCTCCCATGAGCGTGAAGGCGTTCGACGTCAACTCCGACTACGTCCTGGTCGCCTGGAAACCGCCAAACACCGTCAACGAGGCGGCGATCAGCGGATACTTTGTGGACCGGTCAGTGTCACACATCCACGTTTAAACATTACGTTTTATTCATCCACTTGTATTTATTTATTTACATTCATTTATTCATTCACTTACATTTATTTGTTTATTTGCTTATTTGTTTATTTACATTTATTCATTTATCATATTCATATCAATTGGCTCCACGTTTGTCCTGATGATGTCATTTCCTGTAGGCGTGAATCCGGCAGCGACACCTGGATCCAGTGCAACGACGCCCCGGTGAAGGTTTGTAAGTACCCGGTTCACGGGCTGACCACAGGCCACGCCTACCACTTCCGGGTCCGAGCCGTGAACAGCGCCGGCATCAGCAGGCCGTCGCGTCAGTCCGACAAGGTGACGGCCATCGACCCCGCCGAGAGCGCCAGGCTGCAAGGTACCGACGGAGGTAAACACGGAACGCGCGGCGCGAGGGCGAGTGTTGCTAACGGCCGTGTTGTTGTGGTCACTTCCTGTCGCAGTGATCAACATCAAAGGCAGATACGACATAGTGATCAAAGACGATGACCTGGAAGGTAACGAGAGGACCAAGTCCTGCTTGTAATTCTTTAAACCACTTCCTGTTTATCTCACACAGTCTGAAGACTAACAACAAACAACAACAAACAACAACAACAAACAACAACAAGATTCACCTTTTAAAGGGACATGACAAAGAAAAGATCAACTAAGAAACACATTCAAATATACTCTGTGAACTGAGTGATACACCGGCTCAGAACTCACCCTGGTGGCAGTAAGTGGTATTACAGGCTGACTCAGAGTCGTCTCTTTATATTACTGTTACTTTAAATGACTCTCGTGGTGTTTTCACTACTTTATGAATATTTTTTAAATCATTGGGTAAATATCTGAATATCTTACTTACTACACATAATGAATAAATGAACATATTGTAATATTTAAAAATCAACCACAGACTATAGTGCTGGTCATGGGTAAAATAAGATAAAAAGAATAAAGTCAAATCAAATGAAATTAGAAAAAATAAAGTTACATCAAATTAAATTAGATTAAATAGAGTGAAAGATCATCAATAATCAAGTCAAATCAAATAAATTAGATTCCAATCAAACACAAAAACAAACAAATCTCAAACCTAACAACAAAACTCATTTACGTCTTTAACGTCTTCATCTCAGAAAAACATCTTCCCTCCATTTTCTTTCAGTCTAAACCGTTGCTGTGATTTTCCCCTTATTTTTCTAACATTTGTTTTCATCTTTATTCTAAAAGAAATAAAAATCCTGACTCACAGAGTTCAGCATGTCCTTTTCACACAAAAACTAAAAACATCACGAGGCCTTTATCTGATATCACAGGTCCCACATTTGACTGGGTTTCCCCTCAGGGATCAATAACTTATTCAGGGTATCAATCCGTACAACTTCCTGTCATGTGATCAAAATAAAGGCCCAAAATAAAAGTAAAAGAAAAAGGCTTTTACTTTGAAACTCCGACAGGAAATGGTGTAAATATCTATAATTTACAGAAAAGCATTCGATGGATGAGAGACGGACTGAGCCCTGCAGCGGCTCACAACTCACCCTGGTGGTGAGGGAGTGGTATTACTGTAGTTTGCTGCTTCCAAACGTTAAGATACAACAATTTGGTGTCAAATTTGACTTCCTGTTCTGTGTTCAAAGAGGAAGTACTTGTTAAAACAAATCTATTGAGTCAAAGAGGAAACAGAATTGGGCTTTTATTTTGGAAACCACACAGGACCTATGATACATTGTACCGTTAAATGTTCATATACTTACATATTATATATATATTATATTTACATTTGAATTCATTTTACACTCGGCACCTTTAACACTTTATTTAGAAAATGTGTCAAATGTGGGACCTCTGTAGCCGCCGCCCCCTTTTCGTCCCGTGAGTTGTTATTCTCTGCCTCCCCTGCGTTGGCTCCTGGTCCAGGCTACGTAACGATCCCCGGGGAACCCACCGACCTCCAGGCCTCTGAGGTCTACAGGTCGTACGTGGTTCTGAGCTGGACTCCGCCCACACCCCGCGGCCGGGCCCCGCTGTGGTACGTCATCGACAAGGTGTGTGTCGAGACTCACGATCGAAGACAAAATATTCACCCCCCGAACATCGGAACTAAAATCGTATTTTTATTTTTCAAACTTATTTAATTTCGTAAAAACTCTCCACCAGTTGTTTCAGTACTTTTGCGAGGTTGAGGCTCTGAAGGCTAAATCAATATTTGTGAGCTCAACAGAAGCTAAATGATCTTAATCTCCCTCTAGTGGCCGGACGTGATACAGGTCATAACTCCCAGCCTCCTCCATGTTAGCAGATGTAACGTGAAAAGTAAAAAAGTGTTGTTTTTTTTAGTCGATGTAGTTGATGCAACCAGGTCACAACGAGCTGAAAACTCGCTCGCTAGCTCTCTCTCTCCATCCTATGCGCTCTGGGGCTAAGTTGCCATGGTTACATGCACTGTCAAGAGCCTCAGCTAGCGTACTAGCTCATGCTAGCACTAGCTCGCTGGCTGCCACAGTAGCTTAACTCACAAGGGGGCTACCTGCTAGTTTTATTTGTTTATGATCTATTTATTGATTCATTATTTGGCCATGCTAGCTAACACCGACCAAGTGAGAGCAAGAGTCTAGTTCCGGATCCGAATGACACCGTAACAGTGAGTGCAGTTCACCGAAGCGCCACAGGTGTCACTGTAAACAGCCTTGTTTGAGAAGTTCCGCGATGCTGCTTGAACTGTTTTCAGTTTGAGTTGTTTGACCCTGAAAACAGTTTGTGAATCAGTGTCGTTCCTTCGAGCCTCGACTCTGCAAAGTAAACAACTGATGTAACCATAGCAACCGTTCAATCCGGTCTTTGTGTTGCTGCTACATTATGGAGGTGGTTGCAGATGGTTGAACCCTCTGACCCCGCCCACCGCCCCCTGACCCCGCCCCCGCCCCGCCCCCACACTCTCCCACAGTGCGTAGCCGGCAGTGGAGCGTGGCAGCGGATCAACACGGGAGTTAAAGTCCAGTCTCCTCGTTATCCCGTCTTTGATCTGGCCGACGGAACCTCCTACCAGTTCCGGGTGTTTTCAGTCAACGAGTTCGGATCCAGCGACGCCTCGGCGCCGTCGGCGCCCGTCCAGAAGGTCGACCCGGACGGTAAGAGGCGGGGTAGTTGGTAACTACAGCTACTGTAGCTATGGTAACTACAGTAACTATGGTAACTACAGTTACTGTAACTATGGTAACTGCAGTAACTATGGGAACTACAGTAACTACAGTAACTATGGGAACTACAGTAACTACAGTAACTATGGGAACTACAGTAACTACAGTAACTATGGTAACTACAGTAACTATGGTAACTACAGTAACTATGGTTTCTGTAACTGACGATGTTCTGCAGCAGCAGGAGAAAATCAATTCCACTGGACATGAATTAAACATTTGTTAGAAATAACGGGGAAAACACGGCAAAAAGTTGCAAATTTTAATAATGACAAAAAATAATAGTAATAATAATAAATACAATCCTAATAATTATAAATGATAATATTAATATCAAATATATCAAACTTTTGCCAGCTTGCGTAAATGGTCATAAAATGGAATTTAATCTAATCAAATAAAGGAGTTTCATCACATGTTGAATTAATGTGATAAAAAGAAATTGACCTTTGATCAAGTGTCGATCGAACACAAGGAAAAGTAACTTCTGATGATCGATATCTTAAATCCACAAACACAAACACAGAGTTGTGTTGAAAGAGTCTTTGTATCTTCCAGGTGTTGAACTTTCTCTTGGTACGTAACATTTTGATCATCTGTATTTTTTAACGTCACAGTTTTATTTATTTTTGCACCGTTTGATGATGATCCTCTGTTTCATTCCCTCCTTTATGTTTTTATTTGTATTTCTTAAATTATTTCTACATTATGTCAGTATTTCTACAAAATCGATAATAAATGAGTTTATTTTAGTGTTACACTATATTACATTACTTTTTAAACATATTCTTCTTTTCATTTGACGTATTCGTATAAAACAATATAATGTGCATGAGTTCATGTTTTTTAATACTTTCATTTTAAATCCAACACATAATTTAAAAAAAAGAAATATCTCAAATATCTCCTTTAAAATGTTATTCCTCCTCTGAACCACTTTGTGTTTGTTCACACTTCTGACCACTAGAGAGAGTCACTTCCTGTTTCCTGCACGTTTCACTTCCTGTTTCCTTCAGTTCACATCCGACCTGGAATCACCTGTTTTTTTTACTCGAGGATCTTTTTTTTTGTTTAAATCTAAGAAGTGATTTTAATCAAATGTTTTTCAATCAAAGTGTTTTTAATCAGCACAAAAGCGGCGTCTTTGTTCTGCGGTGTATTATGGGATGTATACGATGTGTGTTCTGCTCAGGCGTCCCCTCGGCTCCGGGTCTGGTCGTGGCCTCCAGAAACACCAAGTCGTCCGTGTTCGTTCAGTGGGATTCTCCCAAACACGCCGGCGGCCTCATGGGTTACTACATCGACGGCCGCGCGCTCGGGTCCAAGGACTGGTTCCCCTGCAACCACAAACCCTTCCGACACAACAGGTAGCTGCCTTTACTGCGCTCAGAGCCACCTGCTGGTGAGGTTATGTAGCACAGCTCCACTGAGGAAACATGGCGGCCTCCAAGGAGGCGGAGCCACAGTTCAGCAGATATGTAAAGGCTCATAACTTCAGAATCATTTGTAGAAATAAAATCAAAATGTCGTTTCAATTCGTGTGTGTGTGTGTGTGTGTGTGTGTGTGTGTGTGTGTGTGTGTGTGTGTGTGTGTGTGTGTGTGTGTGTCAGGTTCGTGGTCCACGCTCTGGTCCCAGGTGAAACATACGTGTTCCGTGTTCAGGCCGTGAACGTGTTCGGCCTCAGTGAGGAATCTCAGGAGTCGTCCCCCATCGCTGTGGAGCCGGCGCTCTGTAAGAACCACGCCCCCTTCAGACTCAACCCTGCCACTGCAGCCAGGGCTTTAAATCAGGCTCATTCACAGTGATCGTCCATTTTCCATTCATTCATCAATTTAATATTTTCAAAGGGAAAAAGTGGCCATTTGTTTATTTTTCGATACATTTATTCATTTTTTTTGTTGTGTTTTATTCTAAGAAAAAATGTGATGATGTATTTATTTACTTTGATTTGTTTTAAAGAAAAATATGGAAGTTTTGTTGCAGATGTTCTATTTAAAACATCACCTTTTTCAAAACAGTCAGTTGAGAGCAAAGAGTTCAATATTTAGGACTCAAAGTATGACGTTTATTGCTGTTCCAGGCAGAGGGGCGGAGTTTGGTACGTACGTCATGTTTGTTTACGTTTGACTTCACCTCCTCTGAGTGTTTCTTTCACTTCATTATCTATTTTATTTCTCACTGTTTGATTCAGCGTGAAACAGCCACAGCTTCCAGGAGTAGAATCACTTGTCACCTGTGTGACGCCTGAGCAGAGAAAAGAACAGACCTTTAATCCTCTCAGGAAACAACAAGTCACTCTGTTTTCAACCCGTCACAACATGAGTGTGATTCCAATAACAGACACCAGGGGGCAGCACAGCGCTGTCACTCAAATCACTCAGCACTGACCACGTGTCGCGCAGGTCCTTCACCAGTCACTGTGTTTGACTTTAAAGGGGCAGTGTGTTGTTTTTGAATAGTTCCATTAATCAACAACAGGTGGCGCCACTGTGCCTGGATGTATATACTCAAACCCGTATGTCTTATTTGTTTACTGTAAGTAGCCGACAAATTTCCATAAACAACATCCTGTTCTGAAATCAAATGAATGAATTCATTAAATGAACTGGAGACACAAATTCAGGCTTTTACTTTGAAATTCATACAGGAAGTTAATCACATTTTGGTGTTCTCTGTACAACAACTGATGAGAAGAGAGTGAAGCTGAGCGACTCATGACTCACCCTAGTGGTGATACACTCATTAGTTATTTTAAATTTAAAAAATACATTCTAATAACACTATTGTTTGTAAACTCTTTGATTACACAGATATTTACTTTGAAACTAATTTCCAGGTGATAATTCTGCACACTGCCCCTTTAATGTGTAAAACGTGGAGCTGATAAAGTTGTGACTGTTTGAGGTTGACTTGTTTTGAAAGCTGAGTGTCTGTGCCCCAGCGACCCCCAGCGCCCCCTACGGGATCACGCTGCTGAGCTGTGACGGCGCCTCCATGACTCTGACCTGGAAAAGTCCCAAACACTGCGGCGGCTCCAAGGTCAACGCCTACTACATCGACCGCCGCAACGCCGACACGCTGATGTGGAAGGAGGTCAACTTGGCGGCCGTCACCGAGAGTGTCTGCACTGTGAGCCACGCCCAAAACACAGCAAAACACGCCAAAACACAGCAAAACACGCCAAAAACACAACAAAACACGGCAAAACACAGCCAAACACGCCAAAACACGCCAAAAACACGGCAAAACACGCCCAAAACACAGCAAAACATGGCAAAAACACAGCAAAACACGGCAAAACACAGCCAAACACGCCAAAACACGCTCAAAACACACCAAAAACACACCAAAAAACATAAAAAACAAGTCAAAACACGCCAAAAACACAACAAAACACGGCAAAACACAGCCAAACACGGCAAAACACGCCAAAAACACGGCAAAACACGCCCAAAACACAGCAAAACATGGCAAAAACACAGCAAAACACGGCAAAACACGCCAAAACACACCAAAAACACACCAAAAAACATAAAAAACAAGTCAAAACATGCCAAAAAACAGCCCACACGTGTTCTGTCCCACGTGTTCCTGAGGTCACATGACTTCTCTGTCTGCAGGTGGAGAACCTGACGGAGGGAACGTTCTACGAGTTCAAGATCCAGGCGGGAAACTTGGCCGGAGTGGGCGTGGCCTCAGCTCCCAGCGCCCCCATGAAGTGTGAAGCCTGGACCATGTCAGAGCCAGGTACTACACACAGGAAGCTTTTCAAAATAAGAGTCCAACAAGAGTTTACATATTGCTTATGTGTCATTCTTTTTATCTATTCTAAATCATTGATAAACTATGTTTCATATATTCACAATATTTGATTGATTTTTGTATTCAAAATATTGTCTATACATTCTAAATATGAACGATGTGTTAATGTGTACATTCTATAATGTTTATGTCTTATTTTATACATATTCCTCAAATGTGTGTTTTTTAATATTCATGTTTTAAAAAACCAAGGACATTTTGAAAATGGTCGTTTCCTGTGAAGAGTCAGGTTGTTGTCCTTTGATGTGGAGCAGTGACCTGATCTCTGGTCCGTCTTCAGGTCCACCGTTCGACCTGAGCTTCAGCGAGGTCCGAGGTCAGTCCCTGCTTCTGCACTGGAAGGCTCCGGTCTACACCGGCTCCAGCGCCGTCTCCGGCTTCCTGGTGGACATGTCCAAGAAGGGTTCATCAGAGTTCAGCTCTCTGACCCAGGACCCCGTGAGCCTCCGATACCTTCAGGTAAGAGACCCCACCGGGTCCAGGTCCAGGTCCAGGTCTGGATCCAGATACAGATACAGATCCGGATACAGATCCAGGTCTGGATCCAGAGCCAGATCCAGGTCTGGATCCAGATCCCGGTCCAGGTCTGGATCCAGATCCCGGT
>JAFBJT010106158.1:28450-43104 GCA_016785325.1 Chascanopsetta lugubris
CAGGAGGTGAGACATTTACTGCCTGAGCGTCTGCCATTGCATTAAGTTCACCCTCCGCGTGCACTCCATCCCGACGGACGACCCACTCCTCTGTCTCGCGCCCATTTTTCCCGAGAAGAAGCCGCAAAGTCGTGAAGTCGGAAATACCTCCCGTCCTTTTTCAATAAACACTCAAACACCGAGAGGAAAAGAGAAAGCACCGCATCAACAAACTCGTCCCTCGCTGTTAAACGCGCTTGTTTGTACGGGTCCGTTCAAATATGCGGCGCCGGACGAACACACACACACACACACACACAAACACACACACACACACACACACACGCGAGACGGGCTCGGCGGAGGTCACGGGAAAATAATCACAAGCGTGGAGTTCCTCACGTGGTGCTTTATTATCATCATTTATTTTACGTATAAATACAACGTTCAATAAATTATCACAGCAGTGACGGAGTTACAGCAGATACACTTGGACTCACAGTGCTCAGTGAAGGACAGCACTAGCTCAGACACACACACACACACACACACACACACACACACACACACACACACACACACACGAATACACTTTTGCCGTAGGTGATCTGTACAGTATAGACAGGTATTGGATGGTTTGAATAGATGAGATAAATGGACGTGGCGGTGCTGAGAGTGTGAGGACGCTTAAGCTCCGCCTCCTCGGTTCGACTAAGGTTCATTCTGGTCACGTGCCCTGTGGCCCTCTGACCCTCTCTCCTGCCCCGGCGCTAAGAACCGGAGTCTCTGCAGAGGCTTAAGCACTTCATTCATCCATTGGCACATTTTCAAAAGACGACTCAAAAGCTTTCGCAGGCAGAATTCCTGAATTCTCAAGCATAAATAAGGCAGCAAAAAAAATAAAATAAAATGATAAAGACACGAAGGGAGCTCATTTCAATCAACAAGGAAAAGATATGGCACTTAACAACTCAGTCTGACGAGTTCTTGGTTTTTTTCTCTCTTGTTTTTTATGTAGCCAATCGGCAGGTGCTTCCGTGTCTTTAGGGAACAGCAGCTGTCACCCAGAGGAAACATTGTTACCTGAAAGGACCTCTGATCGTATCAACCACGCCAGAGCCAGCGACACACATATACCCTCTCTGAGATTACATTACCCCCCCCCCCCCCCCCCCAAAAACCCCCTCTACCCCCCCCCAAAAATATCTCCTTTACAGTAGCATACAGGCAGGAAAACCATTGTTTACGGTCACGACCGAGTCAAGACATAAACTGCATTTCCCACTGTCCTCTTGGCCTCGCCTGTGGATGTGATTCACCACTGTCTGTCCGGGGTTTATCACAGTCATTCAGCGGGAGCAGGGGCAGGTGGTGAAAAGCAAACCAATGCACACGTACACGAGACAGATTTTCGGAGAGAGAAGAGGCGGAACGTTTTTCAGCGTCTTTGTCTCTTTCGGACTTTTCCCAACAGATAAGGATAAAAAGCGTAATTGCAGTGTGTTGCAGTTGTGCTGTGTAGTCGCTGCAGTGTAAACAGAATTGCGCAATGCGACTACAGGATGTATTCTCTCGTATCTCGGTGGAAGAACGCCGTCAGGGAACCATTACAGGTCAGTGAATTTGGACGCGACTAAAAATGATGGAAACTGGATCCATTGCAATTTATGTTCTTTCTAAAAAAAACAGATTAAAATGAGGTTTGTGTGAGTGGAACTGAAGAGGTTGGTTAAGCCTTGGTGCAGCAAAAAAAAAAAATAAATAAAAAGGTGGAGATGGAGTATTTTCAAAGATAGAATCACGCACTGCTCTACAGCCACTAATGCATCCGACATTATTCTGAATTAGTTAGCTGCAGCGGTGTCACCTCGCCTCGGTGCGCTGCCCGAGGTCAACATGGCCATGAAAGAAGTCAGGAGACGGAGCCGGAGCGTCGGAGCAGCATGCTGCCGTTTCATCCCGGAGGGAGAATAAAACGCTGTAAATGCGAACAGGAGCCTGTTAAGTCGGCGTGGATGGAGGTTCCACCAGCCGCGTTGTTGTTCCGCAGCTGGTGTCGACGGCCTTAGGCTCTCAGGCATGAAGCATCTTAATTTAATTATAACAGAAACATCCCGGCTGCACTGTGCGGCGGCGACAACGGACTCTGAATCAAATATGCTCTCAGATAATGGAGTTTAACTACACGCTGATGTACTTCGCCCACGGTACACGAGCTGGAATTGTGTTTTTCTCCGTCCCGGCAAATTCCACTTTGAACGGATTTGTACGAATCCGAACTTTTGGACAAAGAGACGCATTGAAAAATACAAGCTAGCGACAAACAAAATGGAACGCGTGCACGTCGGCCTATTGAAAAGAGTGGGGACGCTCATACACAGGATATTTTCCAGTCTTACATTCCTGCAATCACCAGTCAAACAGCGAATGCGGGAGGAGGACTTCACGTGCGGTCGCCCTAACGAGTAAGAGGAGACGATGACGCTGAACTAAATATACCGTGCGGCCGTGGAGTGGCAGCGCACGTCTTGTTTGGCAGAGGAGCCCCTCCAAAAACACATCTGAGGCTCTTGGGCGGCGCGGGCTGGTATTATCTGGTGCTGGCGAGGACGGTGTTGTGACATTTTCAGAGTCCCAAGGGTGTGTTTGTGTGTTTGGTGCGTGTGTGTGCATGTGTGTGCGTCAAGGGCATGTCTGTGTGGAAAGGGTAGACAGGTGCCTTCTGGGTAATTAATCCATAGTTACTGACTCCAGCGCAACACCCATGGGCTGGTTGTCTCTCACACAGCACATACACATGTTCACGGGTATGAACGTGCACGCGTGTGCGCATGCGCGCGCGCACACACACACACACACGGTTTCTACTATCAACAGGCAGGCAGACAGAGTGGAAGACAGGCAGGCAGGCAGGCAGAGAGACAGGCAGGCAGACAGACAGCAACAGCTATCGTTGGCTCTCCGTCTCCATTGAGGAAACACCGACACAGAAGAGCTGACGACATAATCCACCTGTTCAGAAAAGGCAGAGGGGGCACACCCGGCCTGTTTAAGAGCGGAATGAACGCCTTGCTATTAAATAAATCAAGAGGCTCTCTAACTGTTTGTGAGTCAACACTCAAACCACTGAAGCTATAAATCCAAGTCCCACAGACAGACTGAGCTCACTTCATATGTGACAGGGTAAACTGCCGCTCACACAGAGCGACGGCGTTTTCCAGGCATCACACGCATCTCTCCGGCTTCATCACAGGGGCTCGATTCAAACGGCGCCTAAGAACAATAGACATCGATCTTCATCTCGCCGAGCAGCACATCGGGCCTCAGTCCAACCGTGGATCTCAGGAGGTCCATCCACCAGCACAAATAAAACTCATTTGGCGAAAAATACGAAACATCAAAGCCCAAACAACAGTCACAAGGTTGACATTCCGGGCCCGAGGGACTGTATGTGCTCGGCAGCGCACCATCTTTCAAAGCTCACGGCCGGCTTATTAAGGCGGAGTGCTGGACAATGGGGATGTAACACGGTGCAGCCCAACACAATGGATGTGGCCCCTGGGCCCCATAAAATCAATGCTTCCACTGAAGTATTACCTGGGAGTTGTCTGGTTGAGTCAGCACACCGGTTCTGGTAACCCTTGGTTTTAAGTGGTTTTTATGGTGGCTGCAAAATGAGCGGCTGGAAAAATCAATCCACACACACACGTGTATATATATATATATATATATATATATATATATATACACACACATACATGACCATATGGTGATGAGGGATGGCTGCAGCCTCCTCTTCACATACCTTGCAACTTCCTTTTACATTATAAATTTAAGTCAAAGGTAAAAAATAAAAAAGAGATTTATCTTTGTCTTACTTCAATCCAATATGAAATTTAATTACAGTACTGTGAAATTAATCCACAATTAAAACCGAAACACTGTCTGACATTTAGCTTATTATTACTGTGTTAACTCTGGCAGGGTTTTGTATGGAGCTGATAAATAATGAAATAATTTGTCTTTTCATTTGTCTATTCTGTCTGTACTGATCTATTACCACTAAGCTCATGATGACTTTTTGAGTGCATCAGTGTGTAAACGCGGTAGTTAGGATTATATTGAAGTTCCATGATTTACAGGACATGGCTAAGTGCAACAGTTTGTCACGAGGCAGCGAGAATATTAGCGCAGGATCTTCATCGGTGGGAAAAAAACAAACAAATACGATAACGCGACACAAATCTGTGTTTAGGAGACTCGCAGAGAAAGTGAGATGGAAGCAGGAAATGCATCAGTGTTCTCCTGCTGGAATTGAATGGAGACATTGTGGTAATGATGTATATGTGCCTGAGCAGCGAGGTTCGCAGGATGACCCATGACACGCAGATTTATATTCGTTATGGAAAATTTATTCTATGAATGGGTTTCTCGTTTGCTGGGTATAATACGAATCTAACGAATATTGCATAAATCGGGCTGACTGACGCAGTTTTGAATCAGAACATTATGTGACAGCGTCACATGTCTATGGCAGCTATGGCGATGAACTGAACTTACTGATACTCCTGGGTGAAAAGGACTGATTGTAGGTATTGGGTAAGATTCCTGCAGCACATTAGCAACACATTTGGCATCTAGGTTCATTTGAAAACACAGAGAGGAGTGTTACTGAGCTGTGCTGCCGGTTTCGTCTTTAGAAACTCACATAACGACTAAAAAAAAAAAAAAAAAAAGTAGTACAAATAAAGTAAAAGTAGACCTCAACCAACTCCTTAACTGAAAGTCAAGTTGAGCCTAGAGGTTTAGCTGAATGATGGCACCACCATATTTGAGTTCCTGTCACATGATCACATCACTGACACAGGCCAGACAACCGTGTGGTTCATATCACATATGCAGCACAAGCATTTACCCATGTGGCACCTACATGGGCAAATACAAGTCAAACAACGCCCTGCCCCCCCTTCCTCCTCCTCCTCCTCCTCCTCCTCCCCCACTTGCAAACACTGAACAAGCATCCTCAGTATAGACCACAGCCCCGCAAGTTAGTGGCTATGATGACATCAGTTACAGCGTCAAAGACAAACTGGATGTTGTTGGTGTCGGTAGCGCAGGTCACGTGGGCGTAGACCTCTTTGTTGGGCGACTTGTTCTTGCTCTCGTAGTGAGACTTGATGTAGGCGATTCCCTCCAAGTAGGTGTCAGGACCTGTGGGCAGAGAAGGCGGACAGAGGGAATTAGGTCCAGGCTGCAACGCTGGTGCTGAAAAAGGTTTTCAGCATCAGCAGTATTTCCCATTTGCTTCCTTTCTCAAAACATAACCTGTAACTTTCGAAACTCGGCACACAATCTGCTGAGGTGTGCTTGCCGCTCGCCAAGCTTGAAAAAAATACAACACAAAGCCGATGTTTGTGGACTGTAAACTCTTTGGTAACATACTTCTACAACAGGTCTATGATTGTATGCATGAGTGAACGTGTGTATTTACCGATTCTTCTGCATGTCCTCTAATGGCATTGGTATGAAAACTAAAGGTTTGCGACAAGATCTGTTCCGTGTTCAAAATGGAAATTCATGATGCAACATCATTTTCCATCAGCGGAGGCCATATTGGATTCCCTCAGTGATTGGAGTCATTTGTGTTTAAAGGGCCACTAACATGCATCCAGCCGGAGCTATTAGCAGCACTGTGGTCTGCCTCTCTGCTTCAGTGACTCCATTAGATTGGGCCCGGAGTGTGAGAGGATGAAGAGTGGAGAGGAAGACGAGGCTCTGAATCCTAATTTTGCTTTTCTCACACTCTCTGGCTGTTTTGCTCTCCCTCCATCTTGCTTTTCCCACAGTTGCAGTCTCTTTATTTTTCTCCTGATGTCTCTCAGCCTCAGTCTCTCTTGTCCCTCTCACACTTGGACTCCCGGTAACAGCCCTGATTGCATTCACTGTTTCCCTCTAATTGTCTGTCCCTCATCTTTGTTTTGTTCCTCGGTCTGTGCTCAGCCCTTTTAATCTTTTGCATTCTGGTTCGTCTTTGTCGTCCTCTGTTCTTTCCTCCGTCTCATGACTTCATGCGTACGGGGCATCGTTCAAAGTTTTTAATGACTCATTCACAAAGTACGTAGATGGGGACTTTTACTTTGCTATGATGAAAGGCAAGAGCTGACTCAGAGTGAAATAAATGAAGTCTTGAACTTCTTACTATGTGTGTTGTCATTAACCGGCTCGTTAGGGTTCGGGGATCAAATTCAATTCATATTCATGTTGGGGCTCAGACGTTCATAAATATATTGTATGTAAATGAAGTGTAGAGATATGTACCATTGTATTCGGGGAAGCAGATGGACAGTGGTGACTTGCTGATCTTCATTTCAAACAGGTCCTTCTTGTTCAGGAAGAGGATGATGGACGTGTCATTAAACCACTTGTTGTTACAGATGGAGTCAAACAGCTTCAGAGATTCGTGCATGCGGTTCTGCGGGAGAGAGCCGAGCACAAGTTCAACGGGCACACACTCAGGAACACGTGTATTCAAATGAGATGAAAATGTGTTCAAAGATAAACCACATACACGTCATCGAAACATAAAGAGGAAGAGTGGAAATTAAAACAAGAAAGCAGAACAGACAGAGGAGTTCCTCCCGTCTATGGCGGTTTCTCTGCTGTGTACTGAGCGTATGTTTGAGTGTGTGAGTGTGTGTGTGTGTGTGTGTGTGTGTGTGTGTGTGTGTGTGTGTGTGTGTGTGTGTGTGTGTGTAATCATATCAATAGAAATGATTAGTAAGCTGCTTGCTGCCATTAAGTTAAACAAAGCCATGCACTTTCAGCTGTGACGTATTGTCAGAAAAATGAGAAAAGAATCACTTCAAGGTACCCTGTTGAGGTTCTGACCACTGGGGGCACTGTAGCGTGATGTTTAAAAGAGAAGGTCCTTGTAGTGTTGGTCTTGCGACACATGCATAAAGTCAAACCAAATGAACTGGGCTTTACGTAATAGACTGTTTAGAGTTTCCTCATTGTGTGTGGAAACAACACATTATAAAGAGGACAGCGCATCGATGAATAATAAGTGAGGAGGAAAGTTTGGGTCAGCAATGCACATCCAAATGAGAAGTTAGTTTAGTGTTTCTTTTAGTTTGGAACAAAATCTGCATAAAATGGAACTAGCTGTTCACAGTCGTTTTATATAATTCATGCAAACCCCCTCTGATTTAGAAAACTTATACTGCACGAAGACAGTAAGTGACTTGAAAGCAGTTTCTCTCTGGTTTTAAGCCTTTGTTGCCAGGGCAGAACAAATGATTGATGGGGCCCGTCAACCAATCAGATCAGAGGGACAAAACAGACCGGAGCAAATCACAGTGGACAGAGGCAAAACAGAACAACAGAGGACAAAAGGGTTTTAAATAGTTGGTAATGTAGAGGAATCACATTATGGATAGATGGATAGATGGATGGATGATATACAGAGAGGCAGCTGCACATACAAGTAGGTAATGGATGTATAGCAAGCAGTAAAAGATACACACAAACATGCACACACGACACACACACACACACACACACACACACACACACATTAAGGCATTCACATTAACACACACGGAAAGTGATGCAACTCCTTGCTTCACTAACACAGTGAGTCACTGCTTTCAACTCTGAATATATGTATCAACCTATCAGGAAGTTTCATACCTGTCTGTGCGTGGAGCATCTGCAGAAGATCTGACTGCTGATTGGTTAGAGAGGACAGCCGATGGCGAGAGTGACAGGAGGAGCGGAAGGAGCCAAAGATGCTGCAGGGCGGAGCTTAGAGCAGGAACCGAAATGCAAGGGGGGAGAAACCACCCACCGAGATACCCCCAATCATCCCCACCCCGAGAAGGCAGGAAGACAGTGTTCCACCAAGAACAGTTGTAATTCCAGAGAATTGTGTGTGTGTGTGTGTGTGTGTGTGTGTGTGTGTGTGTGTGTGTGTGTGTGTGTAAGGTGTGTATTCAGAGGGACAAATTGAGGGCAGCCAGAAAAACACACAGTGCAAGCAGATCTTAAAAAGAGAGAGGGGGTTATTAAGTGTGTGTGATAGTGGATGTGATACAGCACACAGATGCATCGATGGATCTACTGTAAAACCTTTAGCATGGGCCCGGCGAGGTGGCCTTTCACTTCTTTGCTGTCCCTATTAAAATGAGCATAGTATCAATCTAGTCTGATCATAGAAGTTTGGACCTTAGAAATGTTTGGTGTCCTATTATGAGCTGTTGGGACGCAGCGTCTCGCAAACAAGATCATTAACCAGCAGAGTGAAATAGATGAACTGTCCAAAAAAAGACTGTGCATGACTCTATCTTTGACTGTGTAATATTTCTGTCTGTAATATCTGAATAACTGTCAATGGACGTGTCTGGTAGTGGAGCTAACAATGGACGTGTGGGAGTTCAGTTCACTAAAAACATTTGGTTATCTGCCTGGTAATTGAACGCCCACGCCCCCAAGTAAAAATGACACAAAACGTTGATCAAAACACAAACTCCCGGGTTTAAAAATACCAGACACGCGACTGACGTCATGAACAGATCTGTGATGTTTACAAGGAATTTGTTGCACTTTAAGTTTAACTTTGAGTTCCATGATACTGCCGCTGGGTCGCAGAATATTGGTATTTAGTAGGTTGAGAAATTGTGTTGTATTAACCGTTCTTTATGAGACAATAGGGCAATTTTGCATGTAATATCAAATCATCTCTGTCATTGAATGCAACACACTGTACCTTTAAATGATCAGGGATGAGAAATGCTGTCAAACTTTAAAAGCTTCGTGTCTGACTCAGCCGTCATTTCAGTGCACCTCAAACCACTCACCACCTCCGCCGGTGACCTGTGGCCATCTCGATCAAACCTTCCAATCAGGAAGTGGGCTCAAAGGGAATAGGATCCACTTCCTGTTGCCCTCTAAGACCACAGGTCCATTCCTCCTCTCCAAAATGAATTTAAACATACTTTACAAATATTGCTTTTTAGGAATATTTCCCGATCGAAATCAAATTACCACGGTGAATCAACCCCTTGGTCATTGATTGATGCATTGCAGTCTGATCTGTTGAAGAACATGTGTACCAGTAACACTGAAAGCGTGTTGAATGGTAGATATTTACTCTCCATTCCTGTCGTTCTTCAGCTCCCGGTGCAGTAGGAGGCTCCGAGACATATTAAAAGAGCAGCGACTGGACACATATTCCAAGGCTGGAATCCTCAGAGGAAACACTTCAGGCTCATGAACAGGAGCCAACGCTGCACTTTCAAATCAGCCTATTTGTATTTTGACTGCACGGCAGCATCTTTACAGCCACTTCTGTGGAGAAAACACCAGGCTACTCCATCACAACTGTTGTTCCATTCATAGATACATATTTGCATATTTCAAGCAAATAGGCCACATTTGCATTTGATCTCCTCCTGAGACTTGCTCATACTCACACACTGACCGCTTTTCAACATGATCACGATACAAAAAACAGAACGAGATGTTTATTCTATTATCCGCACCTATGTTCCAGGATCTGCTCTCAGCATAATTTGCCTATTGTGAAGCCTGGCGCCTCGAGCCATCGCAACCGTCCCTCCTGTTATCCAAAACAGGCTTGAACCAAAATGTAGCTGTGTTTGAATTGTAAACACAGGCAAAACGCTTTACATATAGCCATGCATAACTCACGACATAATACAATAATCCATTGAGTTGTAAGAACCGCCCAACAGTTTGCACGTAGCAGTGCATCAAGGACATTTTGAGACACTGATGATTTACTGGAGTGAGTGAATTACTTTGAGACGTGTTCTTTATAAATACAATCACTATTTTTGCATTTCAAAGCCTCCTATTGATTTTACATTTTCGTATTTGGACAGAGGAGGAGGAAGGTGGCTTGCGAACCAGAGGGCCAGAGGAAAGACTGGGGACTTTTGGCAGTAGGAGCTGTGTTGGCTTTGTCAAATCAATAAAACAGGAAATGAATAACATTGTCATTAAGACCTGTTCTATCCATCTACAAAGCAAATACTCTTTTAAAGACGACCTTGCATCAAATATTTAGCGACTTATCAGAGCAACAGCAACATGTATCACCTCTTGTCTCAAGCTTTTACACAGATTATGCAGTTCATGTCCGCTCACAGAAGACAAAACGTTCTTTCTACATAGAAAGCAAGACCTTATTCTTTTACAGTACAACTACCGTATTTGTCGTGGATACACTGCAGACTTAGTGTCTTTTAAATGTGTGTACCAATATTTGTAGTCTACATGGGTCACTGGCCACATGGTGACAGAGAACAGGCATCAGAGAGAGAGAGAGAGAGAGAGAGAAAGAGAGAGAGAGAGAGAGAGAGAGAGAGAGAGAGAGAAAGGGAGAGGGCATGTGTCCTTACCGTGGTCTCGTCCTCATGCAGCACCTGGTCGTACCCACTGAGCGCCACACAGAAAATGATGGCCGTGACATCCTCAAAACAGTGGATCCACTTCTTCCTCTCCGACCTCTGACCTCCCACATCAAACAGCCTGATGGACACAGAAGCTGCGAATGAGAACTAATGCACTTTCATACAGGCCTGGACATTAAAGCGCAGGGTCCACCACCATCGGTCCACTTGCATTTTGATTTTTAACATTTGCAGGCAGCTCAGGTGAATGCTGCTTTGCTGCGTCACATCCTCTGAACGTCCTCGTTAACTCACAGACTCACTGACTAAACCGGTGGACTAACCAGTCAGATCGGTCCACTAGTTTCATAATGATCGAAAAACCAATTTGCACCTCTTGTCATCACATTAAAGATCTGTGATGTACTTTTGCTGTGAGGCAGCAGCCAAGTCATGCATTTATTTTGTTCTGTTCTCGGTTGACTCAACCTGATTCCAAAATTGTGCTACTCCTGCGACAGGGATGCTGCTCTCAGCGGAAAGAATATTGATAATACGACAGAAAAGAGTAACGCTCTACTGAATACCATGCCTTACTTTTATGGCCATTTCAGGATACTGTTCCGATGTTACCATGGATGATTGATTATCTAAAGGAAAGTTTCCAAGTTACGTTTTTTTCTTTGTGTATGAGATACATTTTTCATTGTCTGTTTTCTGGCTCTTGATAATCTTTCCTACTTTAATTCGTGCCATTTATCCTGTTTGGGGAATGTATTTAAGGGTGTGATGTGATTTGTTTTAAGTCTTTTGACAAAATCTTCAGCACAATACACCGTTTTTGAAGCTTGACCTGTGATCATATGGGGAATACAGTGAGGCTGAATGTGTCAAGACACATGGACATTTTGGTTTCGGCAGCTAATTAAGAGTCTTCCAAAGATTCGCCCCTGACACCTTCATGAGTTGGACAATGACCGCGTTTTCGATGTAAACGTTATACTTCACGGGTGGGAAGAGCAGATGGTGATGCTGCAGACCAGGAATACTGTCGTCTCCCACACGCTGCCTCACTGCCCGCAATAGAAATCTTGCTGAGCATATTTAGACATCTTCACAAAGTGCACCCAGTGCACTGCCTACTCACCTCTGATCTTATCTGTAGGAAGCACCATTTAGGTGTGGATGAATGTGAGTATGAATGCCAGTGTGTATGAGGGAGTCCCGCGCACAAAGTAATAGTTTCAAAGTGAAACAAATATCCATCGCCCCGGTGCGACGGTGAGTCCACGTGGGAGGAAAAAAAAAAGAAAAAGAGTCTATATTTGATGAATTTCACCGCTCAGTGTACTGATCTGTGTGCACACGAGGGGCAGATACACGTTAATTAAATTAGAGGTCGGTGCACGACTCCTCACGTCCTCACTCTCTCCTTCCCTGCATCATCCCACAACGTCTCTCTGTCATCGTTCCCATAGCTGCTCGCTCTAATTGAATCAGATCTCATTAAAAGGGCACACAATCATGAATATAGATACATGTTCAAAGTATTTAATTAAAGTGTGTCAAGTTCCTGCGGCACAAAGGAGCGCAGAGAGGGAAGGGTGCTGGTGGCAGTCAACGGAAGACGGTGACACTGACCTGAAGTGAAGGTTTTTGAAGGTAAAGTGTGTCTCCACGATGCCCGTGGTCTTCACTCGGGTCCTCAAGATGTCTTGCTCTGTCGGCTGGTAGTCTGTTGCACCAATCCGATCTAGGCTGTCTAGGTAGCTGCAAACACACAGAGGAAACAGAGGATGTATAACAGCGGTTTTCGTGTGAAGTTTTTGTTAAAATTTGGTCAGTCTAAATAAGTGTTGGGAAAAAAAAGTTGAACGAGGGCACCCAGTTATTCCTCATACTTAAAATCCTTTTTTTCCCATTTGCCAACTTCATGGCTTTGACAGACATCAAGCATGACTCATCAGGATTCTCGAGTTAAACTAACAAGTCAGCTGAAGTCAGAATTTTCACCCAGCTCCTTCCTGGATTAAGGGAACACACGAGAGGCCTCTCTGGTCTATTCCTGTCTACTAATTCAAAATAAATATCAGCTATGCATCGTCTTAGAACACACATTTGAGAATCTGAGGCTTGACATTCATCAGCAGGGTTGTGGCTCCGCATACAAAGTTTGATTCTATGAGAAATGATTGAAGAGTGTGTTTGCACTGCTCCTCAGGCTCTCCTTCTGAAGTCCGCCCGTCATCGATCACAAGCTCCATGCAACTCGTTCTCACTCAGAGCTTTCTGATTATACTGATGGAGGAGGAGTATGAAGACTCAAAATGGAGGCGTTCACACTCCAGTGTGCTGTAAACCTAATTATGTATGTTACGGTTCCGGTGGGCCAGAGAGTTGACATTATGTAACAAACACAAGGAGACACCCACTGGATTGATGTCATTAATAATGAAAGAATTCTATTGACTCCATTTTCTGTCGCCGTATTGACTGCGGTCGTTTTATCCACTGGCTGCAGTTGCTTCGCTCTACCTGGAGGGTAAAAGGTCATTCACAGATGTGCATGGTGAGAATTTGTGAGTAAGTGACCCACTGTGGGTCCTTCACTTTCCAGTCACGATTCAAAATTTTAATGGCAACAGCATGAATGTAAACAATATCCACACATCGTGATGATCTGTGTAATGAAGAATGAAAATGTTTATGTCCTTGATTGCCTCATATTTCAGGAATATATACTATTACCACATTGTTTTGTTTTATTATTACAATGGCCAAACGGCCACTTCTGCCATTGTGCAATATAATTACAGGCCCACTGCTAAAATCAAGTTCAGAGCGAGGACTGAGCGGCAGAATAACAATACCAACCAGTCAGTGTACTAAGCAGTAAATCTGAAGTGCAGAAAATATACCCACACCAGGCATCCATCCCGTGTAATGGAGGTTTTTATTTATAGATCGGGGCGAGTGTTGTTTCAGAGCTTTCAAATGGAAGCAGAGCTACTTTCAGGAGCATGAGAGAAAAATAGATAAAGGCAATATTGGGTCAAAAGAAGTGCAGAGATAAGGCCCAGCTCGAGCCATAAACACGGCTAACAACCACAGGAAAGGGATGAGTCTTAGATTGGGTTGTTGGTGGTTTGGAAAAGATGGAGACAAAGTATTTTGTCCTGAGTCACAATGACAGACGTTGGTCATCTAATTGTATTTTCAGATATGGATCAGGGTCACGTTGTTGATCAGTAATACTTTGTTATCACTGTCATCATTGCGGATTATGTTGCTATTGGCATTTTCACTCAGCTATCTGGAAATAATATGTAAATCTCGATGAGCAAAATCAGATGTACTTATGGGATTTACATCTTTATGTGTGTGAAATTTGATGAGACTTGATTTTGGGGGGCCTTGGCAGAGATACGCTCTCCTCTGAGCGTGAGAAATTGAAATTGTAGAATTTAAATACAAACTCCTTCAGCTGACAGGATGAATGGTCATGATGTGGTGTTGCAACACATTTAACAGCTAGGTATACAAGAGAGCTCATCAGATGAACCGATAGTTCGCGTAGGGGGATAGTGATACAACTGCTAAATATATTGCTTTGAATTTTTGATTGATAACGAATGATGAGAGAGAAATGCATATAACTGTTGGCCATTTTTACACTATTTAAATATGTATTTCGGGGAAGTGCAAAACAAAACTACTGACACATGTAAGTACTCGCTGGTTGCAGTGACGGTCATCACTGGCGTGGGAGCTGCTCCTCTAATGAGCATGAACACAGGAGGAGGTTGAACCCGTTGCAAAAAGAAGCTGTTTTTATCCAGTGAAATATTTTCTGACATGGACCGACACAAATCCTCACATTGGTTGATCAACACCAGAAACCAAACTACACTTGTCTCATTTCCCTGGTGATGTGCCATACAATGGTTTACCCCCCCAAAAATGTCAGGAACAAAAGAGAGACAAGCGCAAAAGACGTTGTGTGTGAGGTGATAATGACAAACATGGAGTCGGGGAGCGTGTTGCACAGACCGCGACTGAGCTGCTGACGAGCTGTGACATTCAGCAGAAATGGAACCAGCGGTATAAAAAGCTCCGTCATTTCTTGGCGGCGCGATGAAGACAATTTTCACGCCCACAATGCACATGCACATTATCGAAGGGAAAACAAGACACGGAATCAATATCTGTAGTAAATAGATATAAGTTATTCCAATTTAGCAGGTATACTCCGATTGCCTC
>JAFBJT010106159.1:17008-51437 GCA_016785325.1 Chascanopsetta lugubris
AACAAAGTTCTCTGTTGTGTTGACCTTTAGTTGTTGGTGCTCCGTGACAGCATGAAGACCTTTGGCACATAGGTTAAGTTATGCTGCTGGAGATTGAGGAATCATCTGACCCCAAAGACTTCTCGCAAACTTGTTAACACTTCCAGGATCATAAATGAATTCCAGTCACCGCTTCCTTCTTCCCTGTGAAGTTGGTTGCTGGTGCAAACACTACACCACTCCTTACACTGGGAAGGAGGTGTTGGGATAACGGTGTGGCAGTGTTCCAAAGGGGAACCTCTTAATGATAAAGCCTCTCACGTTTTGCCTTGTGTTATCAGCAGTGTCAGGAGTCTGTTATCACTTAATGTTAGAGTGCGCAGTGATTACACTTCCATACCTCTCCCCTTGTTCACTTTTAGGAGTGAGTAACAAATTATCTAAAATCAAGGAGTCAGTCAAGCTTCCACCAAAAACTCTATATTATATTTCAAACACATCAAGTAGTGAGTTTTGTAACGAGGGTTCCTGTCTTCTCCTTACATTTCTTTAGGATTACTTAGCCCCCAGGATATACACACACACACACACACACACACATATATATAATATATATGTAACGTATGTATATATATACACAGATAGATAGATAGATAGATAGATAGATAGATAGATAGATAGATAGATAGATAGATAGATAGATATCGTTTATTTAAGATCTAAATGGCATTGCTGTGTCTTTTGGTTACATTTTGCCTTCACCTTTGATTGATCTTAATAATGCCTGTGCATCATAAAACGGATTTTGACGCTATCTACATTCAGAAATTCATTTTACTTCAGAGAATAATCTGTACTTTTGACTCCGCCCCTTTATGCACGTCAGAGCTCACATGCGGAAGTCAATCGGAACTGTCAAGTTAACAAACGGTTGCAAAATTCAGAGCAGAAAAATAACGAAATAACAGATTAGAATTTGGCAGTGATTATGTAACAACATTTATATTTTAAATTCACTATTTTCTATTTTTACACTTTCACTTTTCCTCTGTGCATTTTGTGTCGAGGTGGTAACCGTGCAGCGACCTGAAGGCAAACGAGGGATATGTTGTATTCGTGACAGAAAAATAACCTCAATAGAAGATACGATAAGAAATGTAATGACTTATTTTGTTCTATTCGGATCATATGAGCGACCTTTAAGGTCGTTGTTTAGTTTCTATGCTTTAATTCTGAACGTGCCAACCGGAAGTTTTACTCGTTTTACCTGTTTGTTTTCCTCGGATTAACGCGGAACGATTTCCGTCCGGGTTGTCAGTTGCCTGGGTCAAGCCTGAATCCGACGTCGACGTCGGATTCAGGGGTGAATGGAGGGGGCCGAGCCGAGGAGCCGAACCGAGCTGGGCGGGTCCAGGCCGGGTCGGGAGACGAGGGACAGCAGCTCCCAGACTGACAGCAGGCTCCAAGGTGAGCCGGCATATGGAGAAGAACAGTGTCACAGTAATGGAGGCTATCCTGTCACAACAGTGGGAGGGCATATGACAATAGTAACATTAACAGGTTTTATTTTTATTTTTGTTTAAATAGACTACGATCCTAACGTGTTTATATCTGAGTCTCATCATAAAACGTGAGTGTGCGTGCGTGCGTGTGTGTGTGTGTGTGTGTGCGTGTGTGTGTGCGTGTGTGTGTGTGTGGTGTGTGTGTTGTGGAAGTAAGGATTTCAATGTACCCTAATACGAAATTAGTTTGGGGGTTCTTTGCATTGCAACACATCAACAGGCACAGTGTTCTAATTATAATAATAAGGTTACATAAGTTCACTCAAAAATTAAAGGTATAATATGCAGGATTTGTGGAGAGAGACACAGCTGCATCTGGGCCAAAGAAGCACACCCTTGAATGAGTACAGAGACTCATGTCTTCTGTCTCCTCCAGGACGTGACCACAGGTTATCCAATGTCAATCTCTTCACCTTGCTGAGTCTGTGGATGGAGCTGTTCCCTCAGGAGCTGCATGGGGACGAGGAGGAGGAGGAGGAGGAGGAAGAGGAGAGCATCCAGGTTGGTGTGGGATCGGCCTAGAAATGAAATGTCATCATCGTTTCATCACCTCTTCGTATTAATAATACGTTATCGTTCTGTTTGGAATCCAGACCCGTGGGATGGGGTTAGTGGTGGTGCGGGACAACAGGGTGCTGGGGCTCCACTGTTCAGGCCTGGAGCTCCACGCGGGACAGGCTGCCATCATCCAACATGGCGCCCTGCTGGCTGAGTGTCAGCTGTACTTCTCCAGGAGACCCTGCGCCACGTGTCTGAAGATGATCATCAACGGTGAGGAAGGAAAACGCTGAGACGTCACAAACATAACTTATTCTATGCCAGGGTTTGTTTTCAGCAGCTTTCGTTTCATTTGAACGTTTGGAATAAGTGAAATTAAGAAACAGGATGTGGAGATAAATACTGATTCTCTCTCTCTCTCTCTCTCTCTCTCTCTCTCTCTCTCTCTCTCTCTCTCTCTCTCTCTCTCTCTCTCTCTCTCTCTCTCTCTCCCTCTCTCTCCTAGCTGGGGTCAGTCAGATCTCTTTCTGGCCAGGTGACCCTGAGGTCAGCATGTTGTGCTTCGCCCCCTCCAACCATTCAGACGCTTCTTGCAGTTCACCCCAGAGCATCTCTGAGGAGGCCACGCTGGACGCCGTGGCGACAGAGAAGCTCAAGTGCAACAGCAGAGCGCACGTGTGCGTGCTGCTGCAGCCGCTGCCGCCCGGCATGGCTCAGTTTGTCCACGAGACGTCCAGGGAGTGTGACTTCATGGAGAAGGTGGCGGAGGATGAGCCGGAGATAAACACAGAGGAACTGTTCGACAGGTAACGCACATGTCGATGCAGCAGTGAGGGGAGCATGAATAAAAAAACATTAAATACATTTAAACGTGTTTTCTCGTTACCTAGGGAACGGACTCGTCACCTGAAGGATTTGTCCCAACGCTTCCTGGTGGCGACACCCCAGCAGCACCAGAACGTTCTGAAGCACATGTGTCTGGAGAACTTCTGTGCCGAGCCATATTTCTCCAACCTGAGAAACAACATGAAGGAGCTGGTGGAGGTTCTGGCTGCAGTGGCGGCCGGCGTGCCGCTACGGCACCACGGGTTCTACAGGTTCGAAATACAAACCACAGTTGTTAACATATTCAGGAACGAAAGCACTTATTTGATTTCTTCATTCACATGAACCAGGGATGAGAGTTCGACCCCCAAGCAGTCGCTTCTACCTCATCAGGAGGGCGTGTCCCAGGAAGTGGCTCATCACTGCATCATCCAGGCCAGACTGCTGTCTTACAGAACAGGTAGGGTGTGTTTTCTCTTCCCAGGTGACATAAACACCATGTTCTGTCACAGTTGACATTACTTTAGAACAATGCTGCACTCGTCTGAGGTGAGCATCCCACAAAACCGCCATTTTCATTCCAGATGATCCCAAAGTGGGTGTGGGCGCTGTGATCTGGGCCAGAGGACTCTCGGTGAGCTGAGCTTGTTTCACTTTGAGCTCCAACGTTTCACATCCAGGGCTGAATCGTATGATTTGTCTTGTCTTTCTGACAGTTTTACCTCTGTCCTCTTTAAGGCTGGCTGTGATGGATTAGGGCGCCACCACCTGGTGGGTTGCGGGTACAACGCCTACCCTGCTGGCTCGCAGTACGCAGAGTTCCCACAGATGGACGACAAACAGGAGGACCGACGGAGACGCAAGTACCGATACATTGTCCACGCCGAGCAGAACGCCATCACCTTCAGGTCCGTCCCTTCACACAGACGTAACGCAGCCGTGCGGAATCCTTCAAACTCATTTCCTGTGGTGTGACGCTTTCAGGAGTCGAGAGATCAAAGGTGAAGAGGCCACCATGCTGTTTGTGACAAAATATCCGTGTGACGAGTGCGTGCCTCTGATCAAAGGCGCCGGCATCACACACGTCTACACCAACGACCAGGACAGGGACAAAGACAAGGGAGATATTTCCTACCTGAGGTTCAGCGGCTTGAAGGACGTCAGGAAGTTCACAGTGAGCTCGGGGACAGAGCGGGACACTAATGATTTCATTTCAGTTGACCTCAAATGTAATGTTGTTACATGCCATATGGCAATAATTAACCTTTGACTTCAACAGGACATCAATATTTAAACCACTAGGAAGGAAAGACACTTATTCTCTTGTCTCTGTGTTGACAGTGGCAGGGACGCTCCTCTCTCTCCTCAGTATCCTCCCCTCACATCGCCAGTAAGTTGCATGTGCTTTTTTAAATCAAGTGTTATCACAAACACATCTAAAGCAGAAACTCTACAAAAAAATGAAATTCCTTTGATATAAGTCACATGTGTTCCTGTGGTGACACTGTAGAGCTCAGCAAATGTGTTGATGAGCGGTACCTGTGTTTGAGATCTGCTGTGATGTCAGATAAGGCACCACTTCCTGTCCCTGTGATGCTCATGTTGTGTTGTGGTTGCAGACGGTTGTGTTGGGAAGCACAGACGTCAGAAGGAGCAGGAGAGACACAGCAACAAGAGGCTGTGTGGCCCCAGAGCGCAAGACTCCACGTCCGACAGCTGAGGGTCGCCCCCGGTTCCAGGGACACATGGATGAACCAAAAACATTAGGATGCCGTATCTCCAACTGAATAGTTTTAATATAAGTGTTCCGGTTATATGTCTGTGTCTGGTGCACAGCTCAGCAGAATAGATCCCGGTGTGAGACAGAAGAGGGTGCTGTCCATCCATTAACCAGGTTTTCTTTTCACAATGAATAAGTGAAAACAATTTAGTAGTGTGTTAACATGATTAGGACAGTGAGTTAAATGAACACAAACATGATCTGCATTCCGATCCTTTTATTTGCTGCGAATGTGGTACAGTAGCATCAGTGTAGAAAATAACATGGACACATAAAGTGGAGTTTTTCATGAATTTTGTTGTAAAACAGAACAAAAACAACTAAGTGATAGGTCAAGTCACTCTACATATTAAAATCCAATGTCGTATGAATACTGTCACAACCTTTAAACATCCAGAACAGCTGGTATTATGTTGAATTTTCATTCTAAATAAGAACGTTTTGCCACATTGGGGAAAAAAGGAAAATGGCACTTTACAAGTTCATGATTGTTAGTCACCCTCCAACTTTACTGTCTTTATCTCACTTTGAAATTTATGTCATTAATGTCCTGATTAAAAGACCCATTTTTAAATTCATCATGAAATCATGTGTATACGTCAAATATTAAGAAATAAATTTCTAGAAATTGAAAAAAGGTGAAATTCTCACTGATTTTGCATTTTTGTGGATTTTTTTTCACAGTTATGAAATCACGCGTGGAAACCGACGACAAAAACAAACCATGGCAACCGATGCTGCGCGGAAACAGACAGCATGTAACTCAAACATAGTGAGTTAAGAGGTTCACTGCTTAATCACAACACATATGTTCAACCCAGAGCATATTTTCATCCATGTGATTGAGCTCCCCCTGGAAAGATTGAGCGAAATTACAGGTAAAAAGAAGAGAAAACGCATCAAACCAAAAAGGCACCTCTGAATCTTCTTCCTCTCTGATCCCGAAACACAACAAAGGGAGTGAAACGAAAATCTTTACAGCTTCTCCTCCTCTACACTTCCTGCCTCCTGCCTGGAGTTGATGCTTGTGCAAACTGTACATTACAAGAAATGAAACTATAAATTTATCTATATATAAAAATGCCATCAAGCAGTGTGATCAGCGTAAAAAAAAAAAACCCAAACGGTTGAATCATATTATTTTTTTCTTTATCATACAGAAAGTGCTATCAGCCACCAGCAAAGGGAACCAGTGATCCAAAACGATTGAAGCCAACTGTACCGATTGCAGCCCCACGTCACCAATCGATCAAAACAAAAACAAAAAAACCCAGAAGATTCTTTATATGCGATTATGTTTTTGGTTGAAGGAAAGCAACATTTTGCAAGCTGGACGTTTGACGTAAAAATCAAGCTAACTTTTGCATGTTCACTTTTTGAGGAAAAGTCAACTTCCATTTTTTAGGGAAGAAATTCCAAAACTGAATCGGATAGATTTATTTTCTTTTTTCCGTGTAGTGCAGTGTCATCACTGATTTTGGAAGCTCTATGTTGTTTTTTTAAGGAAGGTAAAAACAATAACAGGATGTGTTCATCACAGTTGCCATTTTGGCTCACGAAGCTGAGAATGAGTCACAACAGCTGATAATAAAGTTAAAAAACAAGGAGAAATTCTTCATCTTCATTCTGATTCGCAGCTACTTCATTTGGGCACAGCAAAAAAAGCTTATCTATCCTCTTTTCTTTGTTTTTCTTTTCTTTTTTTCTTTTTCTTTTTTTCTAATTGCTGGTTCTGCCAACAAAAGCTGCCTCCTACACCACGAGCAGTGGCACTACATGCTACAGATGAGCAAAGATTTCTAGAAAACAAAAAATCAGTGATTGAGAACTACTCTTGCACAAATTTTTAATGAACCAACAAAGAGAGAAAAGACATTCCGTCTTGATTTTTTTGTTTTTTAAATAGAAGAACCATTAATGTTAATCTGCTTTTTTGTCTACCTTCGTCCTAATGATAAAAAGTGGAGGGGAGGGAAGAGGGAGGACCTTTAGGAGGCAGGCTTCTTCAGGTCCCTGATCTGTTTGATTAGGTACGTCTTCTCGTCGTTGAACTGCTCGTCGTCGCTGCGGTCCTTTTGGAAGTTGCCCAGGAACTCGATGAGCTTGGTCTGGTTCTTGAGCAGGATGTCGATGATGGGCTGCGTCTTGTTGGGATTGGCTACGAAAACCTGACGGGAAATGAAAGGATCAAGACTCTCTCAGCTTTGTGGAAAAAAGGTCCAATTTAGTGTCATTGAGTGGTTAAGATACAAACTGTAGCCAAATGAAAGGACATTTAAAGAGCTGTGGTCTTACCTTAAAGACGTGGAAGGCCTCAAACTGGATGTTGGAGCTCTTGTCTCGGAGCAGGTTCATCATCAGCTTGAGATTCTCAGGTTTGCTGATGTAGCGCGTCATCACCGTGAAGTTGTGTCGGTCCAATAATAGCTCGCCAAGAAGCTGTGGGAAATTTTTTTAATGGAATGATTGTCCTCTGTTGTGATGAGAATTTCATAATTTCTGAGACATGTGTATTTAAAGGACCAGTGTGTAGGATTTAGTGGTCTCTTGTGGTGAAAATGTAGACATCATCTCTAACTTCCATCTCTGTGTGTGGGAGAACCTGAAGTGGCCTTCAGGTAACAAAGAATGGCGAGCTGAAGATCGAATATCTAGTTCTTCTGTAGAAACATTGGTAGAGCAACACGACGGCCTCCATGGAAAAGGGTGTGCTACTGAAGTAAATGTAAAGCTTTACTTAAGTAATATTTTAAGTGAAAACATTGACTTTCAAAGATTTAAGAATTTTGAACTAGGCTGCTGAGACTCTTTGCTGTACACAGTGAGTAATAAATCCAAACCTTTAGCGACTGCCTCTTGGTGACGTAATTCTCAGACACCAGCAGCAGCTCGTAGTTCGAAAACACCTGCAAGGACATGAGAAACACATATTAATACACATGAGAAACATGGAACCAGATTTTGAACTTGAAGTACCTCTCTCCCTAAAATGAGTAGTCTAATATTAGGTTGTCATAGAGAACCTGTGTGGTGGCTTCACTCATTCAAGCAGGACACTAAATGTGCTCAGGTCACCACTTTCCTCAATCAAAGGGACACATCTGTCAACAAATCATATCCAGGTACAACAGGGCACTTTTGCAAGGGGTTACTTCAGGCCACAGACCCCCAAGGGGCCCCTGCCCATAAAAGAGCCCAGACAGCCATGTACACATTAGAATACAGAGCCCATCTATGTAAGTGGAGGTGCACTATGAAGCTCTATTCCTGGAAGTTTTAGGAATATTTAGGGATGTGATCCAAGATATCTGCTATGGTCTAAGTATGACTGAGGTGCGTTCAGTAAGACAAATCTTAAATGGATAGTTAAAATGTGTACATACTGCATTAATAAATGTATATTTCATGTTTTGTATACATGCTTCCTTGTTATCTACAGAAGAGGTTAAGTGCGTTAAGTTGTGTGTGTGTATGTCTGAGCATGTGTGTTTTTAATGAAATCCTCAGCAGTTCCACTGGTTGAAAAATAACACTGTAAAACTGAAGTAACATGTGTGACAGCGATTACAGTCATGAGCTTTCCAGCCTGATCCTCTCTGGGGCAGAGCTGCGGCATTGTGTGTGTGTGTGTGTGTGTGTGTGTGTGTGTGTGTGTGTGTGTGTGTGTGTGTGTGTGTGAGTGTGACTCTTACTGCATCATAGTTCTGTTCGAGAAATTCAGCCACCAGCACTTTGTGTCTTGTCAGGAGATCCTGTAGGAAAATTTAAAATAAGTCAGTAAAGCAGGTACACCATGAGAAAATATAGTTCAATACAAAAAAAGAGTATTTCCACATAGAAAAAGTTTCAAAAACCTGTATTTGCTCTTACAGTGACATTATATGAAAACATTCCAAATGTTAATTGACATTCTTCCAGGAAATTGGATTTTATGAAATAATTTAATATTCAAAGGTCAAATCCAATAAAACAAGGTAGTGTTTGACCATGCAGACGAGATTTGCTGAAGTTTGTCAACACTCCAGGGGAGGGAAGATCCAGAAAGGTTTCCTCTGACATTACCTTAAAGGTGGCGAAGGCGTCTGAGGCGATGTCAAAGGTGGACACCTCCACGTAGTTGAAGAAACAGTGGAACTCCTCGGAGTGCAGGACGATCTTGGCGAGCGGCTCATGTCGGATACACTCCCTCAGCATGATCCCACAGTTCAGCGCCACCTGAGGCATTTCATACCTGAGGGGAAGGGACAGACCCCATAGGTGTCACCTCTTTAGGATGTCATTAAACAGTGTGGAGTGGGGACACTGGGGGTGTGACTCACCCTTTGAGCAGGATGAACAGAATCTCTTTGTGGGAACAGAAGTATTCCACTGTGGGGCTTCTCGTCCCGATCTGCCTCCTCAGGATGTTGTTGAAGATCTGACACACGTCCTTCTTCCCCTGGAAACAGAAAGCTCTCCTTCACTGCTATGTTCCCAATTGTGTTGCTATCGTGACACCCGTGATGAGGCCGTACACAAAGGCTTCTTCTCTCCTCACCTCAAAGTCTATGACCTGCAGGTTCTCCACTAGCGATATCAGCAGGCCACTGTTGTACAGCTCCTGAGCCAACTGGGCCACGGTCTCAGTGTGCGGCTCCTTGTCGTTAATGCCGAACAAGATCTCCTTCATTGACACCAAACATTTGGACACCTCCTCTGATGCCTGCGAGACAGTGGGGGGGGGCATACATACAACTGAGCAATGGAGACACATTTGGACCAAAACCAAACAAGTGTTACTAATTTAGTCGTTTTAATTGGGGATGAGAGGAATGACCAAGGCTGACATAAGCTTGGCTAATTGTATCTGTGTGTGTGTGTGTGTGTGTGTATATAAGAGAGTAAACCATTTTGACAGTGAAGTGTAAGAAGATGACAGGGCCAGTCTGTTCCATGCTCTCAATTCCACAGAGGGTTGTCACTCCAACACCCATGCATCCACACACGCACACGCACACGCACACACACACACACGCACACGCACACGCACACGCACACACACACACTACCTTATCTGTCTTCTTCTCCTGTTTGACCAGAATGGCCATGTTTTCCCTCAGGGTCTTGACGATGTCCGCTGGACTCTTGTGGGATTTACCGAACAGCGGCATGATGCACACCAACTCACCTTGAGACCTGGGAATCTAACACAAACACACACACGCATACATATGAATAAGCAGGATAGGATAAGATGGACGTGGAAGATTGAACACCACACGCAATAACTGACTATTCATGAAGAATTCCTGGAATGGCAGGGTTTTTAAAACCTTGACTCAACAAAAGACACACACGACAGTTAGCCAGCCAGCCTCCAGCACTAGTTAATCACTGTCACAGCGTATCCATTAAATAGTTACATCAGAGCAGTAGAAACAACAAAGGTTTAACTGAGAGTGATGGAAAAAAAATGTCAGCATGTTTTACTGAAATCAGTTTATGAGTAAATACAGAGGCAATAAATAGACTGCGTGGATAAAGACGACTTCCAAGGAGAGATTCAATGAGGAGTTAACACTCACATATCTCTGGTTTTCAGACTAAAGGGAGAAAGAAAAGCAACAACGAAGCAAAACAGTGCAGCTGAATATCCCTCACCTCACCCTTTCCTTCAGAGCATGTAGAAAATCCATCCATTTGATTAAAACTCAAAAGATATTTCGTTGATGAAGCATCATGGCCACATTCACAAAGAGGATTCGAACCTGATGTAAATATTAAGAGTTTCATCTAGAGTATTTTCATTACGATTAAGACATCTCGTCAGTGCCGTAGATTACAGTGTGAGTGTGTATGATTCATTGTATATGATTCTGTTGTGCTTTATTACATAATAACTCTGCCCTCCTGCTTATATTTTGCCCATGTCACCTCAGAATGTCACTGACTGTTTGGGCATCAGAAGTCAGCACCATGCCAGACGATGTTGGTAACTCCACGCTCGTGTTGCACTCACGCAACATTCTGACAAGCGGAGCCACAAACAGGACTGTCGGCATTGCAGCTGCGGTGGCGTTGCACATGTGCCATAAGTGTTGTTTGCAAGAAAAGATGAAGTAAAGGAAGTATTGTGGCCTTTTCCATCCAGGCAGAAAACTTGTGACTGCTAATCCTCATCTGGGAATGTAAAAAAAAAAAAAGAGAGAGAGAGAGAGAGAGAGAGAGAGAGAGAGAGAGAGAGAGAGAGAGAGAGAGAGAGAGAGAGAGAAGGGGAATTACACCTCCCTCGCACCCAGCCCACCCCTTCCTTCTCCATAACCCTACCTCCGTCCACCTCAGCCACCATCCCTCCCTCCCACCATCCACTCTGTGCTATTGGTTGAAGCAGGGGAGGATCCGGCACCAGTCCATCTTATTTTTTCGAGTGTGATCCTAAATCACTGGGCTGCAGGAGTAAATTCCAATCTGTTCTTCAAGTTTCTGACCCCCATCATATGTGTGTATTTCCCTCTAAAACCCTTGCTGACTCTATTCATTAGGAGAAGAGAGGTAACAACACAATAAAAGCACATGTGAATTTAATGACAAAAAAACTGCAAACATTCAACAGCCACCTCAGATACTGCATCAGATCTAGGATGCTTGGCTATGAAACTATTGGAGGTGCCCATGTTGCACCACACAGTTTTTACAGTAGCCCTGAGTGGACAAACTCAACATCTGTTGACTTTTAATGATAAATAAGAGCTACCATAGCTTCTCCCTTCGATGCTCGGAAAGGAAGCAGCAAATACAACTCAACCACTAGATGCCAGCTAATCCTATGCACTGTGCCTTTAAAGGTTTTAATTCATGACGATGATGCCCTCTGCAGGGGTGTTTTTCTAAGGGTCAGAGGACAATCTGCTGATTCAGATTGAGCTAATGAAATCACATGAGACACGCACACACACACAACACACACACAACACACACAGTATAGGAAACACAAACCATCAGAAGGTCTTGCCATATAGCCTCATCACGTAAGACCTATTTTTCAATACAGACGGAACCATGTTAATGCTTTTCTTTTTTTTCAACTTAAGAAAAACGTCAACATGATGTTCACATCACCTTCTCCATCTTTTTATCGTCATGTGATGCACCAGCCATGAAACCTGAGCCTGGTCAATATTTGTCCACTGATAAAAAGGTAATGAGGAAGTCTTTATCATTTCATGCACCGGGTCAGTGTTTCCTGCTTTTGTCATTCAGTCAAGCAGTGTCAGGTCACAAGCTTATTAATATTTCCACCTTAAGGTCTCAGATGATTAGGAATAAATACTTCAAGGGTCGTTTTAATCATCCAGTAATTTCCAGGTTACTGCGAGGCCTTGATGTTTACTTGAGGCTAACTTAAGACTGGCTAAATGTTATGTAATGGAATTAATCTGGTGCCCGCTGGGCTTCAAAGCACTCAGACACACACACACACACAGACACACACAGACACACACACACACACACACACACACACACACACACACACACACACACACACACACACACACACACACACACACACACACACACACACACACAGACGTGGGGCAGGCTCCTCCAGCTGCTCCACAGCATATAACGGGGACAAGGCTCCTCTTTGCGTCTGAAGATTAAATATTTCAACTGTAACCATGGGAGACCACCAACGCTTTAAATACAGATTAATGAATCAAATCAATGAAGACTCCAAATACAGAATTGTCAAGAGGAGATTATCACCAAATATTCAAAAAGTAAATACTTTAGCCTAAGCACAGTTCTACTGATTGTTGTGGACGTTCCTGTAACTTCTGCTTCTAAACATGCAAATCCATTAATCATTGTTTCAGCTCTAATGTCAAGTGCCCTGCAGGACTACATGGTTCATTAAAGGGCAGGTGTGGAGGATTTGCCATCTCTCTTAGCAAAAATGAAATGTAAAATAGTGAAACTAATATCAGTGTGTGACCACCACCTCTCTACTGATCATAACAAAGCTCCACCACTCACATCACGTGATTCAAAGGTTATCTTCTGCCTCACTGTCACCGCCTTTCTGGCAGATTGTGAGGCAAAAATGTCATAAAGTCTGATGACATCTTTTTTCCTGGATTATCTCTGAGTGTTTGTGACATATGGGCTTAATGTAAGCGCAGACACATAAAAGGACAAATACCCCTCATTTGCATCTGGAGCAGACCTGAGCTGAGTAGACGCTCATTCTGCACAGCCTGAATTATTCAAACAATGTATGGGCTGCTTGACTGACACCGTCACTTCCTGTTGTGGAGCAGCTACACAACTGTAAATAAAGTTGGCCACCTTCTTGCTCCAGCTGATTCTATCCAATACATCCTTTAACTGTGTAGTTTAGCCAAGTCCAAAAATAATGATCAGGAAGTATGTTTTTTGTATTCTTTTACATCCAACCCAAAATCTCACATATTTTACCAAATTACAATCACATGGGGTGCTAAAGAAATCAAGTGGGCGGCCCTTAAATGTGACCAACATGCTCAATCAGATCATCTCACTCCGGTTGGTCAAACAACTAGGACCAAGCACAGGATTATTTAACACTTATTTCCTCTAAATAATTGTTATTAATAGAGCCTGTTCACATGATTGTGATGCTGTTGCTTGGTGCAATTAATGACTGACCATCACACTTACAGTATATACTACATATGACAGATAAGACGGATCAATGTGACTCCAACACACCAACACAGAGAAGCATGACAGCAGCCTCTGAGTGAACATAACAAGGCAGTGATGTGTCACACCTACATGCTGTCCAGCCAGCGACAAGTCCAGAATACTCCTTCATGGCTCATGCTAAAAGCAGGAGTCACCTCCGCCTGCAGCTCCACTTGTCATGCACTTGACTCTGAATGAAAAATAAATGCGCACACGCAAACTCTGCAAACCATGACTGATGAATTCTGCATCAGGTACACTGATTTTGGCGGTGCATCTGCTTCTAAGCCGGCAGGAATTTAAGTATTCAAGGACGAGTCAGGAGGGTTCTGAACACAAAAATGCAGACCGAATGATTATTTCACAAAAATAAACATGACAAACATAAGATTAAATAAATCAAGTCAAATGGTGGAATTGACAATGATGTATAAAGTCCCATCTCATTCAAAAGTGATTGTATGGATTTAAAAGCTTGACAAACCTCAACACCTGCTGTAACAGAGGAATGGAAACCCTCTTATGGATATGAGCTTAGGTCTTCTGTGAGGACGGACAGGTATGTCCTCCTTCATTAGCGCATCCTGTCTTAACATAAATTCCAACCTCAGCCCAAGACACCAAAATAGGGCCAAAACAACCTCAAACGTCTGGTAAGAGTATTTAAGATACCACAAAACCCTAAGACAACTAAATTATAGAAAGATAAATACTTTCTTTTTATTGATTATTCTGTTTATTATTTTTCCTGAATTAATCAATTATTTATGGAAGAAATGTTATTGCAAAATATGGAAGTCTCAAATATATTGTTATATGCATACGGGAGTAAATAAGCACAGATTCTATGAAACAGGAAGTATTTTAATTTGAAAAGCCCAAAAAATATGTCCACAGGTGCTTGATAAGTCATGCACTTAAAAATATTGAAATTGCTGGTGAAAAGCCATTTATCTAAATGACGTGATTCCTAAAGAGAACATTCTATTAACCAGATGAGCACTTTGCAAACCAGTAACATGTTGATATTTGAAACCGGAAGTGGGGTTGTTTTCATCATGGCTGGTCTGATGGGGCTCTTGTAAAGTAACGTAGCAAAGACAAGGAAAAGGCACAAAAACACATAACATACACACACCATAGCAATATGACTGTGGAATTAAAGGGCAAAATGAAGGACAGTTTACAAAGGAGTAGTAGCTGTTAGCATAAGCGGCAGTAAACAGAACATTAGGCCGCATAAACAGTCCCAGACAATGTGATTTAACCAGGCTACACCCCTCTCCCCCTCCAGGCTAAACTATCCTTTTGTTTGACAGATTTCCGAAGCAAATCTCACCTACAGTAAGAAAAATAGTTGGAAAATGGAAACATCGAGGTCTAATGTCGTAGAATGACATGTATTTACACCCAGAGCGAAGTCAAAGAGGCTGTCAAGGGCAGGAACGAAGCTCCAGTCCCTCGACTGTGTTACTTACGGAGGGAAGCTGCTGCTCTGGGGACTGCCCGTCTCCAAACCGTCTCCGAACCGCTTCCGTCCCGCTTTGTAGGTCGCAGCACAGCCGTAGCTCCCAGTGCAGGCTTCGACAGTCACGCCAGGGCCGTTTCCGGTACAGGAAATCGGCTAAAAACGTGCGTGAGTGAGTTTAGAATGCGAGAAATCTGCGCAGAAGCTAGTACCGAATTCCATCTGGTCGCTCTCCAGCTTTGTGTCAAGCGTGCTGGTCGAAATCTTGTAATGTTCCGGTGCAACCTTTCAAAATAAATCCCCCTTTATTTGTCCTGTTGTGAAACATTTCGCAAAATTAGACAGATGCTATTAAAATCAAGACTAAATCCACGTAAAAACATAACATTAGACCTTCAGTGGTGGATTCGAGAGACATTTCCCTTACAGATGGACCATTATGCTGTCAAACATTTTAATTTGGAGCATACTCTGCGTCACTTCCGGCATTAGCATTATTGGTAGCTTGATCTGTCTGTATCTTTCTCGGGCGCAGTTCAGTCTCATCCGTTCGCATTAAATCATCAAATTTAACAAAATTATCACCGTAGGAATTTTAAATACAAAAAAGATGCCATTTAACCAAAGTGTATGGATCAAAGGAAACAATAAAGGAGAAAAGAAGGATTGAAGGCCTGGAAAAGTTATGCAATATATTTTATTATTATATGTTTTAATATTGCAAATATTCAAACAACAACAATAAATGAATTCCTCCCCAGTCTTATAAAGGAAACAATGTCAGACTTTATTAAAGCTGCTTTTCATTTTACATACAATTCAGAATTACATATTTACAAAATATACACATATATGTCTTGTAATATCTTCATATCAACACCATACTCAGTAGATATACAATAAGAAATAAGGACAGTGGTCGCTGCAATGTGCTGCATAAGAAAAAACTAAAAAATATAGGAACCCTTCGGATCTCTCCGCAAATAATTTGATAAAAGATTTATGGTGTGATCACGACTAAAGATCAACGACTGACAAAGTTTAGCGCCCAACGTCAGCTCTGATCAGAGGGGCAGAAAATAAACTCTCATGTACAATTAGTGCACAGTAAAAAATACTCTGATGTGAGAGATTTGACATCGAGGCAGATGAAGAACATGATGAGAAACGATACACAGAGTGAGAGAGGGCTACAGAAAAGAGACCCCTCTCAGGATAGACATGCTGTGGAGGCAAACAACGTGAGGTATCTAGAGGACATCTGTACAAAGTGTAACACACATGAGTGGGTGTGGACACCATCAACACTAAATTTTAGTTTGTGACTCACAGTCTGAAGACTCCATTTTCAGGAGAGGATCTTTATCCTTTCACAAGGGGCGACATGCATTTGCTTGGAATTTTAAAAAAAAATCATTACATGAATATCAAAACCACAGAGGTGTCAGATGACTTTGTTGGGATGGGTGTGACAGATCTTTGTGCAACATCTCTTAGAGCTTTTGTCAGACAGATGGAATCGATTCTTATCCAATTCAAATGTCAGGGTGTGGAGGATTACAGCTGAGAATGTTGTTTGTGTCTGTGTGCATGTGCCTTTAAACTCCACTACCAGGCCTGTGTAACTGACACCCATTAGTCAGACTTTAGCCAGTATTTGTTTTTCTTATTGCACCACGCTGGAGACAAAGCTACATTGCAGTGTCGAGTAAACACCCCTTCGCTCTCTGGACTGTGTTGGCGCAAACGCGTCGAGCAGGTCTAGGCCGCGGCCGGTCGCGCTCGCTGGTGGAGAAGTGGCGGCTGTCACATGCCTCGGCGGGGCTGGCAGCAGAGGACAAAGCCCGCTTTTGTTGCAGCTGCTGAGGCAAGATAGGTGAGCGGGGCGGCCGTTACACAAGGAAGCAGGATTTGTGCAACCGATTCACGTGCATGATTCAGTTTGTGTTTAGGATGTACTGATCCAAAGTTTCAACAAAGTTTTGCAGACTATAAAATGGAGTCTGGATTCCCCTTCCTCCTGAACGGGTTCTACAACCTCTCTGTCACACACATGTGCAGGAACACACACACGCAACACAAAGACATGTAGTTGACACTTGCAGGTATGTGGTCACACCTGCCTGCCCGCATGACATCTTCCTGAGAGGCAAACCCCGAGCATTTCAGTCCAGAGGCGGGAGGGGAGGACATTACATCATTGCTCTTGTCTGAGAAAAAGCCAGCGCCAGACCACGAGACGGTGCTGTTGGTGACATTCGCGTGAGACTGTAAACAAACGTGGAGGGAAGCTCTTGTGAGAACACGAGTTAGAAACAGCATTCTGTGAGAAAAAACGGTGTGTAACTCTCATAAAAAGTTTACAGCTACATGTCGTCGTCGATTCACACGCTCCGCGACACATTTAAAGCGTTTTTCTCGTCTTTGCGTCGCAGCCAGCTGCAGTTTTTCACAGTGTTCGACACTAGAGCCATCGCATCGTGTGAAATACCGCTCAGCGAAGTACCTGCGGACGTGGATGCACAAAGACCCTGGCCGCTGACGTCTTGAGTTAAGTGCAGATGTTTCGTTCCATCTGCATTTATGCTACATCATTGTATTTCAAATAAAGTTGGAAAAAGGCCTGACAGGTGTGACTGAGCTCGTGTGTTGGGGTTTACCATGAGAGAAAAGCGACATTCGCAGGTAAGATGGATGATTGTGGGTTTTTGGACCAACTGTGAGGTGTGTGTGTGTGTGTGTGTGAGACACAGTCAGAGGCAGCGTCAGGTTTGAATGATTCCACCTGGGAAAGTGCTGGGTTCAGGGTTTGATGTCCGAAAAGCTGGTGTATGTCTCGCTGCAGCTGGATGAAGTACTGATGTTGCCGGATACGCTGCCATCTAGTGGAGAGATGTGGAAAAGGCAGGTGTTATTGAGAGGCAGGGGGAACATAACAGAAAGGTGTGTGTGTGTGTATGTGTGTGTGTGCGTGTGTGCGTTCGTGTGTGTGTGTGTGTGTGTGTGTGCATGTGTGTGTGTGTGTGTGTGTGCGTGTGTGTGTATACCTGAGCTGCTGAGCGACTGTGACGACTTGGACTCTGAGATGAGGCTGAGGAGATTTGCCGCTGCCACCCAACCTTCCTTACTGCTGCGAAGGTTCCTCACAAACCTGCCGACACATCACTGTTACATCACTGTTATTAAGATGGCGAATTTGCAGCATTGACAAAAAAAGAACATTTACCACTGTCCGTCCTCGCCTTCTCGGATTAACTGCACCACATCTCCGCTCTTCACAGACAGCTCCTGAGGTCCCGCCTTCTCGCAGTCTGCGACCACCGTGTACTTTCCTGGAGCCTGGAGGGGTCAAAGGTCACTCAAGTGAGCCACTTAGAGGTGGCAGAGTTGGATGTATGACATTCGTTGGGTTTCAGACTCACCAGCTTCTTTCCCCCGTCGTCCTCCGTGTCGGAATTCATGGGGTCCTCACCGCTGGAGTAGCCGTCGTTCTCCTCTGAGGCATCGACCGAGAGCGAGGCCTTGCTCCAGCCTGTGGGCGGGGCAATAAAGGAGGGAGGGGAGTCGTGGAATGAGACCCTGTCGCTATAAAGTAATCACACAAACATACATACAAGTCCGCCTCCCAGAGAATATTGAATTCTAAAACACTGGATATGTCTCCTTTAAAGGTTCAGTGTGTAAGACTCGTTGGCATTTAGTGGTGAGGTTACTTACTGCAGCTACAAGAATAGCCATTGCCTCTCATAGCTTCCAGCACCGAGAGAGACTGACAAATAATGCAGGAAACAAAAACTACATTCTTATCGACAGATGGTTATACACTCATAAAGATATACTATAGCTTGTGATTTTGGCTGATATACCCTCTAAATCCTACAAACTGCACCTTTAAAGGACACATGTATCGGGGCAAACAGAACGCCACTTGAAAAGAGAGTCACATCCACACACACACCCATCTCCGTATGAGGAGCACAAATCAAACACACACATCAGCCCAAACCACAATCTCAGAGAAGATGAGTGAGATCCTGGTGAATCCTGCACCGATGAAGAAATATCAAAATCAACAATCCACAGAGACCAGATCTGATTTCGATGCCAGAGCTGAAAAATAAGTTACACATCTTAATCTGTTCAGCCTTCGTGACACCAAGACACCCACGAAGAGTGATCGGAGGTAGAGAAAGCACTTAAAGCCTCAAAACCAGACGACGTGACTGGGTGGAGAGGATGTTTCACTGCACTTTACCTCTCGTTCAAAAACCAAACACAAAGCCACAGCAAACACAACCGCAGCGCCGCCATCCCTCAGAGCGGCTCGGTACCTTGCCGTTTGCTCTGGAGCAGACTAGAGGTACTCATCCATTTGACTCGGCTCAGAGAGACGTGAGGAGCCGGCTCTGGACGAGGAGGGGAGGGGGAAGACTGGTGAGTTCAAAATATCTTTTCTCAAAGCAGGATTCTCCTCTGTGACGGGGAGAACAGGTTAAGAACATTGACACAGCTGCTCGGTTAGTGCATCAACCAACACGAAAACAACAATTAGAAGATCTCAGTTGAATATGATGAGGATTGTGACCTGTGAGTGAAGGTGAACGATGTCATCATGCATGTGCGTCTAGTACACTGGATCCCTGAGTAAGAGTGATGAGGTGATAGGAGGAGTTTAAGACGTTTTAATACCATTTAAGGAAGCTCGTATTGATCAGTGGCGCCCTCTGCTGCCACATTGCTCTTACAGCTGAGAGAGATTGACTTATGATGCGGGCAATGAAAGGAAATCACCTTTAAAAATGTGAAGGGTTTAAATAACATAAATATGATCGATTAATGATGATTTGATATTGAGATGTGACATCTCCACCTCGAACAAACACATGACGGCGACTTTGAGATGGAATGTCCTCGAAATGTGATGAAACACACCACTAAAGAACATTCTTTACATATGTGAGGATGAGGATGGGGAGGATGAAGAACGATGGCGCTCTAAAGTTACACGTCCACTGTCGTGGGACAGTTATCTACCTTTGAACCCAAACGGCGTGGGGTCGCTCTTGACCAGGTGGCGTTTGGTGCCGTGTTCGGGGCTTAGGGCCGAGCCTGGCCACGCGGGCGGAGGGGGCAAAACAGGAGGAAGAGGAAAAGTGAGGAAGAGGACAAGCTCAAAGAGGCAAAGGAAAGTCAAAGAAGATATATTTCGCTGCTGTGTATAATAACATACAGTAGTTCTATTTTGCGTAATATAATATGGTAGTTCTATTTCATCCATTCGACTGACAGTCTCTTTAAGTGGGACCGACAGTGTGGCCTCTGTTACCTTTGGGACTCTTGAGATTGCTGAAGCCCTGTAAAGTAAAACGCTTTTTAGCCACAGAGGAGCGGTCAGTGGGGGGGCTGGTCACCGCTTCATCTGGAAGTTATGGTTTTAGATCAATAGAAGGAGAGAAGAGAAGACGGAGGCAGAGAGACAGAGAATGGGACCACGAGGATGATGGTGATGAGGAAAAGAGGAGGAGGGTTTAGCAAGGGCGTGTTTGACTGCTTGCAAACATAGTAGCTGTGTGTGTGTGTGTGTGAGAGAGAGAGAGAGAGAGGGAGAGAGAGAAAGAGAAGATCCAGAAATAAATGTAAAGCATTCACCTTTGTGTTTTGGTGAGGATGAGGAGTTTGCCTCTGAATTGGGACTTAGCTCCGCCTTCTTCTCCTCCTGCTTCTTCTGGTTCTTCTGACCATTGCTCCGGAACGGGCTGGAAACCCCAAGTACATGATTGATAGATGGATTGATACACAATATGAAAAATATCATGCATAAGCGCACATGTGTGTGTGCATATGTGTGTGTGTGTGTGTGTTTGTGTGTATACCAACCTGAGTGAGATGGAGTTGCTGTTGTTGGTGGGACTCAGGGGAACGGAGTCGAAGCTCTTTTGTTGACTGGCGTCTGAAACACACAACCGTTCAGTTTCTAGCTGGTGTGTGTGTGTGTGTGTGTGTGTGTGTGTGTGTGTGTGTGTGTGTGTGTGTGTGTGTGTGGGGGGGGGCGTTTGCGTTTGTTGGCGATGTGTGTGTGTAAATACCTCTACAAGCTTTGAGCTGCTGGGTCAGAACTTTGCGGATCTCGTTCACCCACGCCGTTTTAATCTCTGGCGTTGGAGCCTGGATAACACAGACCAGGTTATGTCGTCACCCAGGTCTGTGTGTTTGTGAATATGTTTACACAATAACTACTGAATGAATATCCACAAAACTTGGTGGAAGGATGGACCGTGGGCCAGAAGAGACTTGATTCAATTTTGGTCAGGATCCAGATAAAGATGTGAATTCAGGTTCTGGTGATCCAAACAGAAATACCTCTGATACTGAGGAAAATGGGAGCTCACCTGCACAATAAAAACCTCATCTCTGGAGTTGCACCAAATCTCAAACTTCTTGTTGTCTCCTTTTGCATTCTCTGTTATTCCCACCGCACTCATCTGAGAGAGGAGAAGAAGAACAGATGTTAAACACGGGACAATTCCGTCTGCAGAGAATGAACTCTGGGCGCTACGAACATACGCTGAGCGAGTGTTTGAAGCTGTACGATGGCGCTTTCTCATAACCCTCGCCGTTCTCCTCCCTCCTCTTGCAGAAGAGCAGCGCCTTCTCGTGCAGGAATAGGTGGCGCTGCATGGGTTTGAAGCGGGCCAGGTCCTTGACCTTGGCATGACCTTTTTTGTGCTCTGTCCACACGCTGAAGGATCCTTGCATGAGGAGACGGCCGAGCTCTGAGAGGTTTCCCTGAGAGAGAGAGAACGGCAGGTCTTGGGTTCAGTCCCGGAGTCGAGTTACTGAAACAGAATAACTCAAATCTCTCCTACTTCATATCCTGTGATGGCGATGAGGTGCATGGAGTCATTCACAGCTTTCAAGATCCCCAGAATAGAGGAGAGGGCCTCCTGCAGGTCGTCACAGCCATCGCAGCCTTTACTGTACTTCAACAACTCCTGGAAACACAAAGCAAAAGAAATACAGTCAGCATTTCCTTGTGTCACAGAAAGACACAGATCCACAGAATAGGACCCCACCTTCAGAAGCAGCTGGTACTTGGTGATTCTCTGGACAGGTTTAAGGAGGTAGGAGTCCAAACCAAGTTTATGTTCCAGCTTCTTCTGGCACTCCTGAGTCACAGAAGGACATGTAGAACATTAGGATTGTTCCTGTGGAGGTGGAGCGCAGGGGGGAGGTGGAGGATGAGGGGCCGACCTGGAAGAAGGCACAGTCGGAGCACTGTCTCCACAAGCTCTCAGAGCGGGGTTTGTTCTGGCAGTACGCCTCGTAGATCTGCAGGTCCTTCATCTGCGCACAGAGGAAACAGAAAGGGACACGTGGTCAGATTTCGGCAAAAGTCAAATGGAACATTGCTGAGAAAGCAGAATCAGCACAGCACTCACCCGTTCTAAAAAGCAGCGTCCCACCAGCTCCGGACAGTCAGTGTAAGCTTCCAGTTCCTTAAGAAATGTCCTGCAAACATAATGACACGAATAAAAAGTTAAAATCATAGTTTTAAAGTATCAAATCCAGGAATAACCCTCACTCAACTCCCTGCAGAGACACGGGGTGTCCATGGAAACGAGAGCCAAAACAAGGAGCCGCATCCGACAACAACACAACAAAAGAATGGATGGAGGACTTGAGTTTCTCAGCGCCGCACCTCTTGTGAAACTGGTAGATCTCCGACATGTTTCCGAACAGTACGTCTTTCTTGCTGAGCAGCGTGTTGGGGATGAGGGGCGCCATGGCGGGGTTATCCATCTCTGCCGCGTAGCCCTGCAGGTCGACATCACGCGTCAACAAATCTACTTGAGTGAGGCTTGTTGTTCTCTCGTCAACACACGGGTCTGACATGGCTCACCTCCAGCACACACAGTAGCTCCTCCACATACGCTCGCTCCGTCTCCAGCAGCTCATTCATCACGTGACTGCAAAACACCCAAACCACCACAGCATCAACCGCCATTTCTACATCCGAGACCCTCCTCACCGTGACCTTTGGACCCTCACCGTCGCAGCACTGCCAGGTTCTCCTCTTCCTCTGAGAGAGACGCGTGTCGAGTGCCACCGTTGTGAAGAGGAGACTCCACCTGGGATCACACACATCCAGCCATGTAACACGTCTACGTCGAGTTCTAATGAGAGCAAACTGACAACTACCGATGATCATGCACGAACCTTCTTGCAGATGACATTATCTGCCGAGTATCTCCTCTCTTTTCTTTGTTGATCTGCAGGAAAGAGAATAAAGAAAGTGGATTTATCCCCCGTGGAAATGTCTGACGATCGCTGCACGCGTTCCATAGATAGATGCTGGCTTACTGGGCGAGGTGATGGGCGACTTCACTTCGGGCCTGGGTGCCACCGGCTGCACGGGTCTCGTCTGCTTGGCGGCCAGTTTCTTCAGGCTGACGCGTCTCTTCTCGAACATCTCCTGCACGGAGCTCTGCTTCTGGAAAACTCTCTCCACCTGGTCCTGATGAACGGGCAGCGAGCACAGAGCAGAGCTGAGCATCAAGTGCGCCCACCGGGAAATGTCGTGACTGAGAGAAAGTGGCAGTGTCGGACTGACCCTGAGCTGAGTGGTGAGCGCCGCCTCGTACTGGCAGCAGATGGCACTGCGGTCAGTGAGGGTGTGCAGAGGGGCCGTGTCCAGGTAGCGCTCCAGTTCTTGGAGAGCAGCTTCTGCGCCGTCCTGAGACTGACATCGGTCGACAGGCTGGCTGGCCAATAGGAAGATTCCCTCCTCGCACCACTGGGATGCCTGAGGGGAGGATACAAAGACCTTGACCTTTGATCTTCTGTCCAACTAAGAATTTGTACGAAATGTGAAAACATTCCCTCAAAGTGTTCTGAAGACATTTCGTTCACAATCTAAAAAACAAAACAAAACCCTACCTTCTCCAGAGCGTGGTGCAGCTCCATCGCCCTCAGCAGCAGGTTCTTTTTGCTCCTCAGGGTGGCGCTGATCTCCTCACACACTCCCCTCAGCTCGCTGCACTTGGGTCTGATGGAGTCCTCGGCGTAGTGCGAGTTTTCTATCAGCCTATCGCCTTGGCAGGCCAGAGACAGGGCCCGGTCCAGGACGTCCTGCAGAGCCACACATCAGAAAAGAATGGAAACGTACTGGATTAGCAGCAGTGGAGACAACGGCGCCCTCTTGTGGAGTTGGTCTTTACAGCAGTACGTCTCTCAGGGGTCGTTGGAAAGCGTAGGTCGTGACTTTGAATATGTCATTAACCATGTGGCACCAAGGATGCATCACAGGTGTTGAGCATGTGTGAGCACGTGAGTTGAAACATGAGTAACGATTGTGTGTGTGTGTGTGTGTGTGTGTGCGCGTGCATGTGTGTGTCTTACACAGGCCTTCTCTTCATGGCTGCCGAGCTCTCGGAGGACGTGCTCTGCATGGGCGGGGCTGACGCTGACCTCGGAGAAACCCAACATCCTCTCTGATGTGATGTCCAGCTGAGCACGCACCTGGAAACACACACGCACCATTAACCCTGTGTCGGACCACGATCACTTCACCTGTTGAAGAAATACACTTTCCACGAACTCACTTCACGGAAGTGATGTTCAAAATGGCGCAGCTGCAGACACTGTTCCAGCTTGGTGCGGTGGCGCTCCCAGAAGTCGTCGAACGCCGTCTCGGTTTCGTCCAGTTGGCCCAAGAGTCTGAGGCGGAGAAGAGAAAAGACGTGAGAGACGGGAAGAGAGTCATTGCTTCATGTACTGTTCATCCATTCATCCCTCCTCTACCTCTGCACGGTCGCCAAGTTCTCCAGCTCATCGTGGGTCATGCTGTACTCCGGGTCCGTGTGTAGAGGCTCGTTGATGCACTCCAGCAGACGTCCCCCTTGAGACAGCGCCACCTGCAGGTCCTCCTTCATTCTGTCCTTCTTCAGCGCGTGCGTGTGCAGGAGGTTGGTGGTGGCCTCGGCGTCGTTGGGTAACTCCGTCTCGGCGAGCTCGGTGCCGAACGCCTGCAGGGTCTGCGCCGTGGTCTTTACCATGAGGGCGAAGGCCTCAATCGCCTGCAGAGGATGAGGAATCTCGGTATTGAGGGCAAAGAACACGTGCGTGCTCCGTGTACGTAGGCGCGGTGTGTTTCTGTGTGCGTACAGTGCGGTGTGAGATCCAGCTGTCATGGTAGTACTCCTGCGTGCCTCCCAGCTCTGTGGTGAGTTGTCCCGGGTCGATATAAGCGTGAAGCTCGGTCACCGAACTCAGCATCACCACCTGATCAGAGAAGACAGTGAAACACGGGGAGGAAAGAATCACACAAAGTTCGTTGTCACTCTGAGATGTTCAGCTCCACCTCGGCCTAAATCACGCAGCCAGAAACACATGCATTATGCAGAGTGAGAGTAAACAAACAGTGTGGGGGGAATAAAAAGGCTGCACCTTCATTTTGAAGTCATCCCTGATGAACTGGAACAGGAAGTCTGACAGAGTCCGCTGGAACAACGTGGTGGGGCGCAACACCAGAACCAAGTGCAAGTTCCCTGGAAACGAGCCCTGAGAGAGCGCGGCAGAGGGGAAGAGGATCAGTGACCTGCTGCAATTCAGATTTTGATATTGGACATGCAAGCTGCTTTTTTTGTAGTGTAGATGATGCATATCTATAATCCTAAATAAAAAATAGAAAGGCTAAATAACCTGACCAACCACAACCAAAAGTGTGCAGAGAACCCATTGGATTCTCAATGTCTGAATCTTACAATCCCCTTCACAACACTTTGGATTCTGAGAAAACTTGAAGAGGTCACCGTGGAATTTGAATTCATGAAACTAAGCAGTAAGTGTGGAGATAAAGAGGAGACAGCAAACAAAGAAAAAGTAGAAGTGAAATATGATCAAATACGACAATAAAACAAGGCTACATGAATGAAAGGTAGAGTTCAAAGGATTTGGCCAAAGCTAATGACGCCCCAACCAGTTGCCATGGAGACTAATGGCCTGTTCCACCCAACCTAGGATATCTAAGGAAACATGGTCATCTTTCAAGCAAATGAATAGAAATAAAAGAGGGCTGACAGAGGCCAAGGTCACTGACTGAGCTGTGGAATATCATATATAATAAATTGATATCTGCACTGCTTTAATTGGATGACATTTAACTACTTCTCATTATGCGTCTGATGGTAAAAACACTAACATCAGCCCCATGTCAGATATATCTCCTGGAGGTCGTAAACCAACTGGAGTGTGAGACATAAAGGGTAAGTCTTGGCTGCGCAAGCATCAGGATTTAATATCCACAGACTCCCCGACGTTCCATCACACTCCCTCCCCTGTCCCTCGTCCATCTTGCCAGCACATTCATGTTATTAGTCCCACGACTTGACTCACAGTCCTGGTGTTTGTTCCTAACTGGGTAAAAGCACAGAATTGCCTTTACGCGGGCCGGCGCAGCCACTGGAGCCCATTCAGCTGAAAGCCTGTATTGGCAATCCTCTAAAAACCCCGGGTGAGTAGCTGTGGCGTATCAGTCGTCATAAATCCACGCAGGGTGACACACACTCATGCCAACACACACACGTTCACAAGGCCGCAGGCGAGCCAAGAGACGTGCGACCAGCTCATGAAATCTTCAGCAGCGCTATAAATAAAATCTGACTGGAGACATGACTATGGGAGTAACCAGGGAATAGCGCCATCTGCTGACCACCTCCATCACCTCATCCTCACCATATTCCTTCCTCCGTAAAAAAGAGACATCGCCAAGTGTGCCAGGCTACAGTGATGCACAAGGCTCTAATTCAGTGTGAGAGGAGACCTGCGCTCACACACACATATCTCATAGTCATGAAATGCCTGCTGGTGGTTGCCGTGGAAACCTGGTCTCCTTGGAAAAGGCATGGGGAGAGATGGAGGAAAGTGCATGGTGGAATAGAGGGGAGAGGGAATGTGTGTGTGTGTGTGTGAGAGAGAGAGAGAGAGAGAGAGAGAGAAAGAGAGGGCGAGAGACAATCACTGATGTCTGTCTGTGTAGCTGTACCATTTCAGCCCTTTATGTGATTTATTTTTGGTTGACACAAACATACACACAAACAAACACACAAACACACACACACACACACACTGTCTTCTACGATGTTGATGACACACTCATACAACATGCTTCCTCTTCGATTTCCACTCAAACGGACAGAATATCCTAAATAACCTACATGTTCACGTGCACATACAAATAACATAATGTGCACATTTAAAATCCTCACACACACTCACCATGCTGTGTAACTGGAATCAATTTAATTCAATGAACCTTCAGAGGTCTCGGCTTAATTTGTTCATCTGCATTAACATGACAATACCCACACGCTGCTCCACACAGAACCCGCCCCCCCCCCCACCCCCAACAGATGATTACAGAAATGCTACGACATAATATTGATGCACACGTGCACACACACTCCCCCCTCGCAGATTAAGAAGCATGCATTAATACATGATGAGGATTTTAGAACGTTGTTGTCTGTTGACTGAGCTGATTTATATGCATTTGGCGAGGGGAGAGCTCTCCAGCCTTGTCCTTTAATGACATCCTTGCACAGCCTTGTGGGAGTTGGGTGTTGAACCACCTCCCTCCATACGCACAAACCCACTCTCTCTCCTTTGTGTTTGAATTTGTGTGGAAACTGTAAATCACAACAGAGACATGACTATTTACACTGTCGGTGATCTTTCCCTGATATATGGCTGCGTTTGTCTGCTGCAGCGCAGACGTATTACGCTTGACTGACTGCGTATTTATCACAAATGATGAGCTGCTTTACACATGAGGGCCTCCACATCATCATGCCACTGCAGCACACATGGTCTGAGCAAATTCAATTCTGGTAATCAGGAGGATCAACAGCCAGATTTACTCAGACTGTTGCACTGATTCTACAAATTGCTGGTTAACGTCAGGGATTTGTTATTATTGCACCTTTATAGTTATTAACATATAGGTTTATAAACAATATTCCCTTGTATACAAAGATTACAATCAATAAAAATGCAGTGTCACTGGCCCTGACACTGATACACCGAAAAAGGCCCAATGCGTAGTGGCAGAAATACCCCGCGACCCACAACACAGGATAAGCGGTAGAAGATGACATGACATGACAATAAATAACATGCTGCTATTTCAGATACTGTGTCAAATGTACTCATACAGTCTAACACACACACACAGGACACAGGGATTGATAAATGATCAATATTTTCATGAGAAGTAGGTTTTGCTCATCTAATAACAACAATACCCTAAAGGTCAGCGGTCAACACCTTTCACCAACAACCACCTGATTTACATCCCATTCAGTTCTGTCTGCTCCTCCCTTCCTTTTATTGTGATTATTATCGTTTCCTCCCTCCTCCGACTCGGGGGCGAGTTTTCGACCTTGAACGCGCCTCGGACGTCTAACGGGAAAAACTGACGACCTTCACTCTCCAGGAAGATGGCGCGCCATTGGCTGGTGGACAAAGCGAAGCGCACACATACAAGGACATCCATGTTTTATACCCACAGGGGGATTGAGGAGTGAAGAGAGAGAGCGAGGGCGCTCCACTCACCATCTGCTCTCCATCCGTGCCTTCGGGTTAAGTTATAATTCAGGCCCTCCTCACCTGATTGGGTGTGGATTTAAAAAAATGGAGCCACTGTAAACTAATTAAAATGCTTTTTTTTATATATGTATATTTCAGAGGAACGACCTCAGGGCAGCACACGGGCAGTGAAGTGACATGAAAGAAGGATAGATGGGAGAAGTGGAGGATGGAGGAAGAGGAAGAAGAGGGGAGACAGTGATGAGCAAGAGAGGTACAGGGAGGAGGAGGAGGGAGCCTACAGAGCATCCTCTGCTGCCATGGTGACAACCTCCCCTCTAGCCACTGCTCTGAAACATGGGCCATCACACAGTGGGGTGCAATTTCAAAATCTTCCCTTTGTTGTTGTTGTTAAGAACTGAGAGAAACTTCCCTCTCTTTGATTCTGAAAAGATAATCATGATCAAATATTTGAATCAATAAACTTAATACTAAAAGGGCAGCTTTAGTTCCTTAATACAGAGCCAGGCCAACGCTTCCCCCCTAGTTTCCGATCAATATGCTAAACGACACTAAATGATCTGGTGTTTTCTCTCTTTTTGTATCTTAGTTTGTGTCTCACCTGAACTTCTGTGGCTGTGTGTTGGCTTCCTGCTCTCATATAAACACCGGTGTTCTCTTTCAGCTCTATGAATAGGATGATCCTGATTGGACTATTTATATTCAGTGTCTCAAATGTCTGCGCACGTTGAATTACTGCCTCACTTTCTTGGTAACACCATGGACGAGCCATTATGCCTCTTTGTAACCGGTGTCCAATTAGCATACATTAGCATACATCTGCATGTATGTTAAAGTGGTGTGGCACAGGAGGAGCTGTGTAACAACAGATGTGGCGTGGTGTCATCCACATGTGAGCAGAGCTGGTGAATCATGATGAGCAGATGGAGGAGGAAACACAAAGATTTCACTTTAATCTTAAATACTGACTGTTCTCATGGTTCCTGGTTCAAATTCAATGGTCTCCGAGTGTTGCTATGATTTTTCTCCAGCTTCCTCCGAAACAGACCAGAGTTAAGTTGAAACTCTAAACTGACCTATCTACATATGTGTGTGTGTCTGCGTGTGAATATGTGTTTTACCGAACCTCTTGCTACCTCATTGCAATTTGCTGCATAATGTGAAAAGTATTCAACTCTTTAAATCCATCATCAAAACAGGTTTTTGTCACTTGAAAATGACAGGTGGCATCTTTCAGGCCCTCAAAGCAGCCACACTCAAACTAAGAAGGAGGCTAGTGGGTCACTGGCACGGTGATACAAGACAGAAAACACACACAGCTAAGGCTTTCTATTCCTGTATCTTACATAAACACACACACACACACACACACGCACACACACACGCAGCACCCACCAGGCACTTCAACAAAAGATGCTATTTTTAACCTTAAATCTGCATCAAAACAAAATCAAGTCAGAAAACCCACAGTCACCTATTTGCCATGACATGTGACACACATCTCATATATGGTTTTCACAAAGGCACTATTAGTCTGAGTGTCGACAAACCAAATTACACACACACTCGGCTGACACCAGCAACTCCACCCACACATCCACACCAGCATGGTGGATCATGGACACTCAACAAAACAACTGTTTGTCGGAGCAAATGGTGTAAAACACAAACACACAGACAAACACACACACACACACACACACACAAAGGCAGCTCACAGCGATGCGGAGCAGGGCGGCCTTGGCGGCGGCCCATCGGTCCAGTCGTCTGTCGATGACCAGGATGAAACCCACTCCCGATGCTGCAACGCTACAGGACAGAAACGCAGAGACAGTGTTAGTCTGTGTGAGCAAGAGTGTGTTTGGGTCAAAGTTGACAACAGGTCACACCAATGAAGACAACGTTACTTTTTTTCCATTCACCCTGTAAAGGAATTGGTTTTATACCTGTGATCTGCAAGGTAAACACATTGTGGCACCGCCAACATCCTGTTCTCTGGATTAAATGTGGAATCATAAAAATGCATCAGGCCCGATCCCGCCAGATGAATATTTACAAGGAAGACATGAAGAGTTCATAACAGTCAGCAGGTTGGATCACTACCTCTGTATCATGATCGTAGATATAAAGATATAAATGTATCACAAGAACGACCTCATCAGGACAAAAACAGACAATTCTGCCCTAAAACAAACGCTGGCAGAGGTGACGGCCTGTTAGTCTGTAATCATCATTTGTCATCACTGACGGTGATGAGAGACCCTTGAGATTACCATGGCAACCTTGCCTCTGCTATAATATGTGTGTTGCTATAAATTCCACAGGCTGTGCAATGTGTAGCAACCTCATTAAGCTAATGTGTGTGTGCTGGTGTGTGTGTGTGTGTTGTAATGCAGCAAAGCCAAAAAACTGACATGACTGCACAGATAGGCAAAAAGGATGGAGATTGGAGCACCACATGCACACACACACACACACACACACACACACACACACACACACACACACACACACACACACACACACACACACACACACACACACACACACACAGATACTGCTGACATGGTCCATCTGTGTGTCCTTGTTTGCCAATTTCCATCTTCTCTCTTTCTCACACAAACACAAACACAAACACACACACATACACTCACATACACACACACACACACACACACACACACACACAGAAAACAAATGTACACACTACCCTGTGAACGCTGCAACAGCAAATCCTCAATCCATGTCTGAATGGAAAAAATGTCCAATTCCCATGAATATACACGGCTGACTTGTAAGTCAAAGATGGAGAAAATGTGAAAGAATCCTTATTGTGCCATTGTTAACATCCAATAATATTCCAATCCTCCATTTTTTAATTTCCCCTCATCCTGTTTGTGTCAGTGCTCGGCTCCTGTATCTCCAATCATCAGATGGAGCTGTGACCGTCCGCATCCTTAAAGAGCATCTCCCTCCTCCTTGTCCTCCTTCCTCTCCTCCTCCAGCAGCACCCGCCCCCCCTTCAGTCCCCAACCTCAGCCAATTAAAGCACTGCTCTGCATCATGCTGTTCCTCTCCACGGCCAATCAGAGCTCAGGGATGCAGCCGGTGCACAGAGCTTGTGGCAGGAGGGAGGAGGAGGAGGGGTGTGCAGGGAGGTGGGGAATGGGAAAGGTGATGAGGCACAGGGAAACGTGTCGAGAGAGAGAGAGGACGCCATGACACAGGTGCATTTGGCAAATGAATGCATCTCCGTCCTTTCTCCCCCTCGTGCATGAAAGTGTGTGTGCGCTACCAGCCGGGGAGATGAGGGAGGGAGCGAGGGGGTTGGGGGGGAGGGGGAGAGGAGGAGGGGGAGATAAGAGGCAGGAAGGAGGGGGAAATAAAGGAGGAGGACAATAAGAAACATGGAGGTGGGATGATGATTTCATTTGGTTGGCTCCAGGTTCCACCCCGACCTCAAAACACGCTATGGAATTTTATTTTGTTTAAATTGATAAATAAATATGAATATTTAAATCAATGTGTTCTATAAAGGATCTTTGAAGTGTTTTTATTTATTTCCTTACTTCTTTGTTCTATTCAAAAAAAAAGTCCCCTCCTCTTTGTTTTTCTTTCATTCTGTCAAATGTATTCTTTTTATTTTGGTCTTCTGTGCCTCCCTCCTTCCCCTTTGGTGATATCTGCTGACATCTCCTGGCGTCACACGGTACTACCACTCCACTGTGTTTACAGGGCGAGCTGTGTGAGTGTGTGTGATGCCGACCTGGGGACACTGGTGAGGTAGGTGAGGACATTCTGCAGCTCCTCCTCCTCCAGCTCGGCAAAGGTCGGGAATTCCGGGAAGACGATGACGGGGCTGCCGTTCATCCCCCGGCCGCCTGGAGACATGAGGTCGGGGGAGAAGGTCAAAGGTGACTTCCAGAAAGTGTCAGCAAAGAGTTTCAGAGTTCTGGGGTGGATCACATTATTGTGTATATATCTGTTAAGTGTTTTTTTCAACTCTCTAAACAAGAGTTAAATATGTCTGAAAACATACAATTATCATTACTCAGAAGCTGGAAAATTCAAAGGGCCTCACACAAACACCCGCGCGCACGCACGCACACACACACACACATACACACACACACACACACACATACACACACACTTTGCCCTCTCCCTCTCACTGCGGGGGTCAAGTTGCAAAGCAGATTGTCTCAGCGATGAATTATTCACATGCCGTCAGCCGTTTTCGTCATGGTAACCCAAAGAAGGTCCCTGAGTGTGAGTGTTTCTCTGTGCACATCGCTTTGTGTGTATTTGTAGTATGTGTGTGTGTGTGTGTGTGTGTGTGTGTGTGTGTGTGTGTGTGTGTGTGTGTGTGTGTGTGTAGGCGCATCCTATGTGGGTCAGCCTGTCATCTGTGAGGCTACGAAAGTGAAACTTAGCAGTGGGGCCCATCGCTGACAACTTTCTCTTTTATCTCTGATCAGCTTTAAGGGGACTTTGTCTAAAACTATAACTTGAATATGGATTTATACTTTTTGTTACATATCAAATGAGCTTTTCGGTGCTGGTGGTCCGTTCTAAGGGCAGGAACTTCATGGTGGCTCCATGCTCAGCCACAGTTGCAGATTATTTTCATGCTCACCATGACAAATTATATGTAATAAAAATGGCTAGAGTGGGGAATATACACAAAGAGGCCACGTGTTTCGAGTAAATGGTTTCATATCACATATCCAACGATGGAATGTCACACTTTGAACTTTTCAGTTCAGTCATGCAGATTCATCTTTAAAGACGCCACTTTCAAGTCTGAGCAGCCAGGGGCGGAGCTATTTCTGGAACCCGGGCGACAAATGTGCGTTTGCATAAACACACGGTCAAATATGGTTCTTTCATCTTGCTGCAAATTTTGTTGTAGCGGATTGATGACAGAGAAAAACATGTGAGGACAGAATAGAAGAATGGAGGCTGCAGAAAAACAGAGATGGATAGATATTTGAATGCTGGTCAAACGAGTCACACAAATGACCTTTGACCCCGGAGTCTACACAAGATCAGCCTAAACTTCACCAATCAATCGAACGGTGTCGTCTCCTTTCAAGTCAAAATATAAAGATTTTGGAGGATGTTGGACAAACCTGGCAGGATGGCGAACTGCTTCTGGAGCTCTGATCCGATTTCTGCAGCACACAGAGGAACATCACCCCTGTGCACGATGTCATCTGGAGAGAGAGGGACACGGAGCTGTTAGAGATCATAAACACTATGAAGTTTGATGTTGTATCGATCCTAACGGACACAAACAAACAGGACAGGTCTCCATCTTCACTGAGGAGAACGTGGAGAAAAGCACAGCAGTGACACTATGAGGGGATGAAGTAAACAGCATTTCCTCTGGTCAGGCTGGATTACAGTAATCTCATTTCTGCCTCTGAGACATGTACACACACACACACACACACACACACACTGATAGATGCAAAAAAAACACCCCAGCAGTCTCCTCCATCTATTTGATTCCCATGTGTGACCCGTGTGTGGCAAAGTGGATTGTGTATGTAGCATGTTTGCATCTGTGAAGGAAACTGAGAATTGTTTAACGTCTCTGTCGAGGTGTGTGTGCATATAGACAAAGGCTGGCATGATGAGTGGTGTGAGGAGGAGGAGGAGGGGTGGTGGTGTTGGGACTGGCAGGGAGAGGGTGTTCATTGGCAGTGCGGAGCAAACAAGCTGTTGTCATAAAGGAGCAGTTCACACAAATCTCTGTTCTGATTGGAGGATGAAAAATCAGTAGAATCTGTCACCCTGACCGTAGAGTGTACATTTGAGGGCCTAGTAGCGACTGGGTGTCATAGAGTAGACATGGGGACAGTGTTTATATGCGTCTCATACTCACACACACACACACACACACACACATTCAGTGGCGTCAGAGATCCTTGCACATGTCTGGCTCCACTCCACAGTCTTGAACCGAGCTGACACACTGACCTGACAGGTGGTCCATCAAGC
>JAFBJT010106159.1:56140-68257 GCA_016785325.1 Chascanopsetta lugubris
TTCAGCTAAAAAAAAAAGTAGCTTGTTTTGGCCAACAAATGGATTTGAGCTTGTTTTAGCAAACAAAGTGATTTTCAGCTGAAGGCTTTTGGCCGGCCACGCTCTTAAAGCTCGCCGTGTAGAAGATATATTGGGTTTGTTATCTCCAGTGTGAAGCCTGGTGCCACTGAAGTGGCAGAGAACCTGCAGATGTTTGTGCTCGTCGAAGGAAAAGAACATTTTCTCGAGGTTTCCGACGCTAATCGATGTTTCTCTGAATCCCTCCGGAGAACAACAGTCATGGAATTCCAGCAGCGTGAATTAGAGCGGGAGAATGTTCCTTTTCGCCGTGTGTAATGTCAGTTAACAGCTTTAACTCTGCGCCGCTGCAGGACTGAGAGAGAGAAATGAAAAGCAGAGATGCTGAGAGAGAGAGAGAGAGAGAGAGAGAGAGAGAGAGAGAGAGAGAGAGAGAGGGGAGAGAGAGATGCCCATGGGCATTTGGTGGCGCTGTCTTGCAAGCTGCGCTGCTGTTTGCTGCTGATAAAGCTTTGGAAGAGACCGCTCTCTGCTGGATTCTATCAGGGCGCCGTCACACGGCCAGTGTTGGCCGCCGCCACCGCCGCCGCTTTTATTGGTGGCGTTGGTTTTCCTCCTCTTTGTCTCCGCGCCCACGAGGTGTGGCGGCGTGCGAGGAGGAGACGGAGGCGCACATCAGCACCTCTCACCGGTCGAGAGGGTCCCGGTGGAAATCGAACCACCGACCCTGGAGGAGATGCTCCACCTGTTGATCCTTCGGATCCTCTGCTGCCTGCGGCTCCGTCAAAGACTTGACTCACTGTCCAGTTACTCAGCTGAGTCCAGGAGCTCAGTGTAAGAGCATGTGCCTTGAGTGCCTGAGGTCGCTGGTTCGATTTCTGGCCTTCTTTCCGTCCACCCTCACATCTGTGTCGCTTTGGATTTCATTTCAATTTGCGAGATTTCCTCGTCCTTACATTGTCGTTTCCTGACGTCCCAACATCCAATCACTACTATCAATAACTATATCGGCGCCATGGGGCTCAGTGTTGCTTCACTTCACCATGGTGACCTGCCTCATTACCGCGATGCTAACATGCTAACAGCTAAGATGACTGCGTATTGTAGTGTGTCACTGGAATAGACACAGTAACTTACCTGCGAATAAGACAATGGCAATACGACAAGTGGCAATGAACTTTGACAAACCCAGGAAACGCATGAATACACAATAATAGTTTTTCCCTCTCAGAAATACTTAGCCATAACTCTTGATCGTTTACCTTTCCACCGCAAGATGAATGGATTAGGAATCTGTTGAAAATAATAAGCGACACATTATTCAAAGTCGGTTAATTCAAGTGAGCCGAGGAATCCTCCTCACTGTCGCCTGCTGAGCTCTTTATGTATTCACTCTTTTTAAATCCAGCACGCTTTAATCAGTGGTTTTAAGGGAAAATCCTGTTCCCTAAGTGGCTTCCTCTCTGTTTGCTCAGGCGTTGTGTGCCGGACGGAGCTGTTTGATGACTTTAAGCCACTCGGAGTGAAGATTGTAATTACTCCTCAGGACCCATCGCAGGAACGAATGCTCATTCATTCCCCGACTCCTCTTTCATATTTAAGTAGGAGTCGGTTTGAGTATTTCTCAAAGACTTTATTCGCCTCTGTAATCATCGGTGTTGTGGTGATACGGTGTAAGCAAATTGAGGTGATGCACAGTGTCAGTAGTACTTAGCTGTAATTTATGAATTATGAATCATCGGTCCGGGTGGTGAGTGGAGAGCGGAGGAGTGCTGACGTCTTCCTGTAGGTGGCGCAGTGATGGGAAGCGCTGCCTAACAATAGGGAGGTTCTGGGTTCAACCTATGTGGATGTTCTGCTGTTGCGACTACTTCTCGTAATCTAAAGACATACTGTACTTGCCAGATTGTTATGAGTTCATAGCCCAATTCTAACACGACCGGTCGTTTGTCAATGTCAGAGATTGGCTCCGTAGAAAGAGGAACTTTTCAAATGTTGGCTCTTATGATTAATTCGAAGGTCTTGTAGCATTTCGGCTAAGCAGCTTATTACTTCTGCATATCAGGCTTTGTTGTCATTATGTCTCATTACATGTGTTGTTCTGTCTCTGTGACAATGGCTGAAGTTCCTCGACATTCTCATCAGGTTTCCCGGAATGACTTGTGCCAGTGAGCGAGCGCTTGTGTTCATTTTGCCGATTGAAAGTTCACTCGGTGTTTTAGTGACTGAATTCAGGTATGTCTTCCCTCGTCAACACGTTTGGCTGCAATTTGAACTTTATGCCTGGTGTTTACTTCAATGGTCGGGTGATGTCTGCCCGCTGACCCTGTCTCCATTGTTGGTCTGTGTCCGATGTGATGAGAATTGTTTGATCGTGATGTGGCTGACTGAGATCACTGTGCTCCGCTCGTCCGTGGCAGCTCCAATAAATCGTTGTGGTTCTTTGACGTCTGTGGCGTAGAACACAAAGTTCCTCCACCTGCCCATTTTGCGAAGATTCAGTTGTTAGCATCTACAGTTCTTTGCTAAATTGAGCCTGTTGGTCAGAAGCGGAGTCAACAGATTGATCTGATAGTTGGCGCCCTCTGCTGGACCATCCACCAGACCACCTCAAAGGATGCGAGGCCCTTCCATACTTGGATTTCCACGCGGTTCTCAGGGAATTGGATTTTTCTCCCACGGAGTTTCTACGATCAATGAATTGACGACCATGATATCGGTATCTGGGCACTCGGTGCTTTTGAATATAGAAAAGCCTCCAACCGATGTGTTGTGCCGTGGATCTCTGGCTCTCCGAGGACTTCACGGTCTGCAGCTGCCGAATGTTGATGGTAAACGAGACTCTTCATCAGCTGTAATTCCTCCTGCACAACAAGCCCAAGGTCATTCCATGGCGGCGGCGGCGGCGGCAACAACAACAGGAGGTGTTTCTGTCCAGTGGGAGTCGGACTCTTTCGCCGAGTGCAGCCTGCGGTTGTGGACCGGCGTCCTTGGCTCGCGGTGTCTCTCTGGCAGACAGGATGAGCTGTGAGGAAGGAGAAGCTGATGGGATTTAGAATCTCCTGAGAGTCACTTAGCATTCATATGAGCTCTGTGTCGCTGTTACGCCGGATAATTAGACAAATATTCCAAGCAGAGGATCGCTTTCATCTATATTCAGGGCACTTTCACAACTTTTAGTCATAGTCCAAAGCAGTTTCTCCTTTCTAATCTGCAGCAGCGTGGATCCGGCGCCGTGGCGCTGGAGAACAGAGGGTGGAATAATATCTCAGACCTGCTGTCTGCCCGAAGGAAGCCTGAGGCCTGGAAGTCTTCACGGCCGTGGACAGTCGTGAATGTACGACACAATCCTCATTCAAAGTTACGCTGTCGCGCACTTTGTCACAACACGGAGATCATGCAACAATGACAAGACAAATGCATTTTTGTACATGCGTCTTCATGAATTTATAATCACCTAAATGTGAATTTTTTTTTACATTAGCCTTAAACGAGCCCATTATGAGGAAGGGGAGCTCTCTATGGGGGCTGCCATGTTTGTACAGTAGTGGGCACACGAAACATCTTGTTTAGTGCAACTTCAACATGCAACTTCACCTCTAGATGTCACCAAATCTCACACATTACACCTTTAATTATTGCCAATGCATGTAGTTGCTACGTGTTATTTCATAGCTCCGACATTTTAAAAGAATCTACTTTGATTTATAAATGTAGAATTACTTCCAAAATAAGATTCCAGCTAAATGCTCGTTTAACCTGCACACCTTGAATCAATGTCCCGCAACTCCTCATGAAATGCAAACTTTCATATGGATCTGTTCAGAAAAGGAAACCAATTAGCATATGAATACAGTTTCCAGTGCCTTATGAATAAATCATCTGTACGTAGAAGGTATTGAACAGAGCGTGAAAGCTGCGTGAAGCTCTTCATGAGGGTGGTTCATCCTGCTGCTGTAGTTTGTGTCGTTGTGACTGAGCAGAGAGCTTCCAGCGCCAAACACCACAGACACAACCAGCCAGCGGGCGTGAACACATCCAAACAGATGCTCTCACACTCTGCCAGACAGCAACACACACACACACACACACACACACACAGGCACTCGCACGCTCAACTCCCAGACCACAGCAGGAGGGTCAACATGTGACGGCTCTGGACGCAGGAATCGCATGGTGACGTTTGTTGTGTGAATATGAGCAGATGAAAGATCGTATGAACATTGAAGGTGCATTGACAGATCTTTCTCACTCCATCCATCACAGCCAGTCAATATTTGCAAATACTTGCAAACACGCGACCCCTCGTATGTGCGCACATGCGACAGGGCTGAAGCTTCGCCTCCCTCTCACTTTCATTCCGTTTGAGCGAGGTGAAGCAAACATCTCTAGGTGGCTTTGTTCAAGTTCAACTTTGGTGAACTTTGACCTGCGAGGTCGACCTGCAGAAACAACCAAATAGAGTTGAGCCTTTTTTAAGAGAATAAGAGCTCTTCCTCTTTGCTGCAATAATCAACGTATTAGCGTGTGATGTGTTTTCTTTATCCCTGCCTGTAATACCCCAACGTCCCAGCAGTCGGGGAGTGAGGTTGAGCCACGCGCTGTGAGAAGTTGAGCATGTTATGAGGCAGTCTGCTGTGAGGCAGATCTCCTGCTGGGAATACATGTTGTACAAAATGTACACACCCCCTGTATGCAGGGAAACCCGGGATGAAAGCATCCACTTAGCAGTTTTAATGGAGGAGAAAGAAAGCCTCTTCTATATTCTCCTTTGAGGCCATTTTTGTACTCCGTCTTCCAACCCCCCCCCCCCCCCCCCCCCCCCCCCACACCCCCCAAAGCAGAGTTTGAAACATTAAGAAATAATTAAAGAACATGAAAAGGAAAATGGTCGAGGAGAGGAAGAAAATAAATCAGGGCAGAGAAATGGAAAATGAAAGCAGAAGACAAAAGGGCAGATCCCAAAGGGGAAGAGAGCACAGCAGGAGGTGAGAGGAATCGTGTTGACTCCCGTCGTCTCATTATAAAGGTCATTAGTGGTTCCTCTCTTCAGGGTCCTGATTAATAACATCATTTAGATCAAAATACCACTTAACTCCAGACCTCTGACTTATCGTTTGGAGAAAATAAGGTCATTGGACAGGGAGAGGGAGACGGAACTTTGCTACGATCGTAAGTAGAAATACTTTTTATCCATTAAAACCTCGGAGGACGAAGAGAACAACTTTCAAAACTCGACTAATATTTAATATGAAAGACGTCAACTGCTTCTTAAAGGTGCAGTGTGTGATGTTTTGGTCATTTTTTTCACCTCTAGAAATATTACAAAACAATTGCATGCTGACATTTTCATGCATTTACAAGCATCTGAATGTTTAATTTTTTTCCTCATTTCCCTGAAATGAGCCCGTTGATGTGTATTTACATGTGGGGTGGATCCTCTCTGCGGGGGCCGCCATGTTTGTACAGTAGCCCAGAGTGGACTTATTAAACATCTTTTTAATTTAATGACAACTGGAGTGGACCACAGGTTCTCCCGCATGTTCAGAAGGCTGAGGGTGAGGCGATGGATACAACATGCAACTTCACCGCTAGATGTCACCACATCTTAAACACTGCACCTTTAACTCGGGGGGGGGGGGGGGGGGCTTGGGGGAATTCCAGTGAAAATAGTTTTATTATCCGAGCTTTAATCTTTTTGCATGGCCGCCTCTGTCGAACCCCAGGTGCTGAAGAAGGGAAATCTACCTTCAGTTCCAAATGCTTCCAAACAGCCCGGCCTCTGTTGGATTATTGACTCAGTCCCACCTCCTCCTCTCGACTCTGTGTCTAATTTCATAAACACTGGCGGCACATTTGATTCTCTCGCTCGTTGGCAGCTGCACCCGGCCCGCTTAAATGTTTGATTTCTTCTCTGGGCAGTGTTCATGATGTGTGTAATTGTCTTGTTTCTTTACTGGCTGACTTTTCCCCGCAGCTCTGGGCAGAACAGGGCTGCGTGTGAGATACGACTGAAATATCTATAGATTTCATTTCATACCTCGGCCGTGATACAAATGGCTACACATCATTTCTTCGAATTGGAACCATCAAGAGAATTTTCACAGCAGTTGTTATCTTTTGCGTATTCCGTTTTGTCTTTTACAGCTTCAGTCTTCAGATGTCTTTTTACACTGAGCCCTTTGTATCTAGATACCATGGCTGCCTGCACTGCGCTGTTTAAAGGTGCAGTGTGTACGATTTCGGTCGTTATTGTCACAGCTAAAAAAAACATTACAAAACAAGCACATACTGGAATTCTATTTCTATAGATAGTAGATAGTAATAGTTCTAATCTTTCACACTGCACCTTTAATGTCACTTGGCGGTTTTATGTGCATTAGAATGTTAAAAGTGCGTGATGTCGTCGAAAGTTCTAAAAATATGAAAATGAGTTGGTGGCGGTTGACTTTTTATTAATGGTGGCCCGTCAAACCCAAATACAGTCATCATTAGTCTTCTACTTTATCGCCACCTGGTGGACTGGAGTGGAACTGCTCATCTGCACATTGCAGCAGGACAAACACTCACCTTCAGGAACCTTTTGTTCCTTAAATTAGTTCCTTGGACTTAAAGTTTCAAGTACTTTTGGTCAACCAGCAGTTTTTGTTGCAGCACATTCAGAGAAATTTTTTAACCAACAGCTCAACTCTGCTCTCTCTCTCTCTCTCTCTCTCTCTCTCTCTCTCTCTCTCTCCTCGCACATGTTATTCTCTCGTTACTTTCCCTGTGCTCTTTGAAACGCCCCAACAGTTATCAAATCATTAATTAGGCTTTTATCAAATCTACTCCCACAGAACCCCTGTGTGTGTGTGTGTGTGTGCGTGTGTGCGTGCGTGCGTGTGTGTGTGTGTTCGCGCGTGCAGGCTGTTATTCTCCTGTGTTTGAGACACGAATATGAACAGAGGTCATCATGTTGTTCAGTGGAGTTGATTTCTCCTCCAGGAGAAAGTTGGAAATTGCCACTAAATGAAATGCGGCTCAGATCTCACTTCTCATTCGCGTCCGAAGCTCTTGAGAACTACATTGTTGTTTGTTTCATCGTGTGAAAATGTGAAAAACAAAGTGTGGCGTCGGCTCGTCACAGATGCATCGTCATGACATTGACTCAAACCGGGTTTTGGGCCGTTTGATTGTAACTCCTCCTGTTGTGTTGCGTGTTAGTCATGAATCATCCTCTGTTGGAACAGGTTATCGAAACAATGACCTAATATTATGACTGAGTCTCACACGCTGACAATCCTCACTCATCCATTCCTGCGGTTTTATAGTTTTGGCACCGATGGGTTTGTTTTTATTTTGTTTTTCCCAAACGCACAACGCACAAACATTATAAGACGCACACATATAAGTGATTGTACAACGCGATCATTTGATAGTTGTGTGTTTTGCTGTATTGTAATTCTTTATTATATTCTTGATATTTCTTGAAAACGACCTTTGAACTATTGTTGCTGCCGGTGTTGAAGACTAAACCTCGGGTTATACTCTCCTTCCTCCGACGCAGTGGGCGGGAAGCACTCAGCTTTGGGTCCAAATAAACTATTACAGACATTTACAGACGACGAGTAGCAGGACAAACACGGTTTGCTGTGTTTGTATCTGCCGGCTTCAACCTACAGGAAGACACACCGGATGTACTTCTTCTTCTAGGGGGATTGTGGCAAACTCTGTGTATGACTTACACCGCCCTCCAGTGGACTGGAGTGTACGTCACAACAAAAAACAATTAAATACAATGTAATTTAAAACTCGCATTCACATGATTCTTCTCCTCACGATCTAATATTTAGAGACAGAGCGTTTAATACGGTGGCCGAGCAGTGCAAATCACAACATTAAGACGAATCAAAACATTAAGACGACCTAATGTAATATAATATAAAATAACATAATATAAATGTAATCACGTGAAACTTAACTATTACCATCATCATTTATGATTCTAAATTATTTAATTAAGTTACTTTATGTACGTGCTATAATTCTCATCTACAGGGGTATGGATGATGTGACGCACCATTTGTTTTTGTCCACTAGGGGGAGTGATGCCACTTTTTCTTGCAGCTATGTGGAACACAACTCGATCTTTAGTATTGGATGCTGCACTTTCCTGCAAGTATCCCATTCATCAACTTGATATTTCTAACCATATAGTTCAAATGAGAAATGTTTGGTTGTCTCTTATTACGGACTGCACCCCCCCCCCCCCCCCCCCCCCCCCCCCCCCCCCCCCCCCCCCCCCCTCCCCGAGGCTCCGCTCCTCTGGTGCCAAACTTTCCCATGTGATTCCCCGAGAGGTGGTGGGAAGTCACTTGTTGCATGTAGTGATTCACTTCACCAGACGCTCCGACCTGCAGCTGCTGCCTCCTCCAACATGCTCCCATCTCATCCACAGCAGCTCCCACTCACTCACACTGCTGCTGCTGCTGCTGCTGCTGCTGCTGCTGCCGCCGCCGCCTCCGTTAGACTGGATTACTCTGGAGCAACAGGAGCCAAAGTTTCCAGCTTTGGGAAGTAATGGGATGACTTTTGTGCGCGGAGTCGCTGCAGGTGGAATCTGTGACGGATGAACCGAAGCGGGACGAGCTGAGACCCCGCAGATCATCATCCTGATGGTGGGTATCATGGTCTGTAGCTGAAATACAGGCGACTACTTTAATGAATGAAACATGAAGTATCTCACTGAAGATCCGACATATGAATGAGTATGTGACCATACAAACCACTGTAGAGTCACTGTGTGCAGCTGTGGGAGCTGATTTCCATTTGGGCCTGTTTCACTGTGAGAGCATGACTCCACTTTGGACTGTTTGTACTTTTGACCTTTAACTGCAGTACTTCATGTACAGGGACTCAGAGGAGGAGATTATAAACGATGCCCAACATTCCAGTGTCCTATCAATGTGATTATAAGAAAATGATGAAACAGTAGCAAAGTCACTCCAGAGGATAGTCACCACCATGCATGGATGTCTCAATTACCATATTGTCATACTCAGCTATATTAGTTCTTGCACCAGTGAATAAGAGTTAGGTTAAGCTGTTGATAAAGGTGCATCCTCACTTATATTAGTTAATTAATACCTTCTTTTTTTTTTTTAAGACTTCAAGATCTTGACTTTACTATGTTACGGTATAACATGTCCTTATTTTGCTCGGCACAAATACAATTTAATCAAATGATACTGTGTTAAGGTCCAGTCTGACTTTAGATAAGTGGCAAGTGCCATTTCGTTATCACTTTAGTCAATTCCATAGCCAACAACCATTCCATAAAAGTGACATGCTATCGGTCAAATATGACCTGGCAGCATGCATCAATGAAATATCTTACCTGCACTCATGAAATATCTGGTTACCATGGCAACGTGTTTAACACGAACATATCAAATGGCCAAATAACTCTGTAACAGGCCCTTATAACAGACCTCGGTCGGTATGTTTTCTTTTCAGCGCTTAGCCAAAGTACACACACAACAACACAGACTCTAAGATGTCCTTATATGGACAATAATACTCTCTTATCAGTGTGTGCTCAATTATAGAGCAACACCGACATATGAGCGAGCTGTATATCACAATTGGAGATTTGGTCGAGGCTCAATTCAGACACATCAAAGATAAAGTCGCCAGATGGAGATGACAGGGTGTTTTTTTTAAGGGCTAATTTTAAGCATTTGTACGATGAGATATAACAGTGAATCATGTGTTCGGGCCTGAACGTCAATGATGGCCACAGTTACCAGACACATGTAGTTCAGTGCAGTTCATTACGCTGGACAATGCTTCCTCAATGGACTTATGATATGACGTAACCATGTTTTTACAGTGGTAAAAGTGGACATTTTAAATATCGATTGAGTTTGAATGAGAACTGAAGTCGACCACAAGTTCTCCTGTATGTTCAGAGGGGTGAGGGTGAGGTGATGGATACAACATGCAACTTCCCCTCTAGATGTCACCAAATCTTACACACTGCACCTTTAATGTAGTAGTGTCATCCATTGTCTTCTCACATTTATAACAGCTAAATTAAAGCTGCATGGGATAATGTAGTGGACAAGAAAAGCCCTTTCATGGTGTAGTACTGTGTACATACACCATAGCTCACAGTTAGGATACAACCTCAAGCAAAAAAGAAGAAAAAAAAAAGGGGGGGGGGCTCGGCTGGCTGCTGTTTAATTTGTCTTCACATGAGATGTACATTAAATAAAAGGCAGCTATTAAAAGCCTTTGTAACAAGATGATAAATAGTGCAGTGGCGGGTTTTGTTATGAGCAGATGATCAAATGTGTCATATGCCTCAGTGGTTTGTGAATATTCAAGAATGTCAGCTCATGTGTGTGTGTGTGTGTGTGCGTGTGTGTGTGTGTGTGTTTTTCTTTTTTCTGGGCTTTACACAGCAGATGCAATAAGCCCAGATAATTGGTGTACATCTAATTTACCGTAGAAATGACAAAACCTCACACCAAACTTCTTCTCGTGATGAATAGATGTGGAGTTTTTTCTTTCTTTCTGTTTGGTAAAGATTTCAAATCAAACCCGGAGATGCTCAAATACAATATCTGTGGGTAATTGTTCCCTCGTGTCTCCTTCGTTCAGCCGAATCATCTTTGCTGTTTGTCTTCGTTTGTTCAGGTACAGTCGCAGCAGGAAGCCGCTGTCGTCTGTGTTTGCACAATTTGAAATGACAACCGAGCCGCTCAAGGACTTAAGGCCGCTTCCTCTGATGTTGCCGATCGTCCCACCACTTCTACATGACTTGTAACATCCGGGGGCTTTAGTCACTGACCCAAGTGACGTGTGAATGACCTGGGAGTTTATGTTCTGCCATCGGAGCCCACGGGTGGGTGGGTGGGGGGGGGGGATTCAGAGTCACCCCTGTGCAAAGAGGACCTTTGTGGCTGTGGCATGCGGCAGGGTGGTGCAAGACGGCGCAGATATTTTTCTCTTCAGGCCCTTCACCTTTTCATTACACGCCATTCCACGTCAACAATGCTGCATTGGAAGCTCTGAACTGGCCATTCCCTCCCCGAGAATTTCACAGGGAGCGTCCAACCGTTCCCTGTGTTTAGACTGTAGTCACTGGGGCTGGCTCGTGCACTCCGACGCCGGCCCCGGCACTGAGGTCGCAACAGGATGTGAGAACCCCGACGTCCAGATGTGTTACTAAGAAACTCTGAAAACTCCCGTCAGAATTCAGATGATAGCTCTTTACACTGCGCTGCTTGTTTCCTGGCAAACGCCGGTTCCTGAGTGAAAAAGCCTCGTCTGTTCTGCTCGCGCCGGCCCCCGCTGATTAACAGTGGCGGTTTCACTAATGTGTCGGGCCCCCGGGCTGGACCTTGCAGACACAGTCAAGGTTCTGTCGGTGGCACCTGACCGATCCAGTCATTTCAAAGAAATACTGTAGGTCCTCTGTGCCTCACTGTAAACGGTCCCGGCTGAGGTACTTTCTTTGGGCACACTTCAAAAAAGTCCTCACCCAGCCGTGTTTACTGTGTCTCTGACCCCTTCACCGGCAGAGAACGTGGGCGGGATTAGGTTAAAGATTAGTCAGGGATCCTTGCCAAGCCGCTGTTATCTTTAACCAATATTAATCCCGCGGGAATGTGCCAGACATTCCCTAATTGGCGTTATTAAAGTCAGCCTGATCTTCATTTGATTACCCCGTGTCTGCCCTCTACAGGCTTATAAACATAGCGGAGTGGCCCCCGGGCTTGATTTACGGCTCCAGCACTGTGCAGTTATACCTCTTAGTATTTGAACATGTGTCCCTCGCCTTTGCTTCGGTCGGTATTTTAGAAGCACAAAGGCACATTATGGGGGAGCAGCGAGTCATTAGCCCCTCACCAGATGGTCTACTGTACCCATGTCACGGAGGGGCCCCGGTGAAGAGCGCCCCTCCCAGTGTTGACATGATGGAGCAGCTGGCAGCTCAGACCACAGGGTTCTCTGCGCTACCTGTCAGTGGGAGGCAGCATGGTGACAGTAAACACACACAGCTCTGACTCTTTATGCTCGGAGCGCTGCAGTGGTGGAGTCACAGTGCGGTGC
>JAFBJT010106159.1:68398-88055 GCA_016785325.1 Chascanopsetta lugubris
ATGATGAATAATTAAATTCTGACTTTAAGAAAAAAACAAAACCAGGGTTGCCATGTTTGTTGTTGAGTCTGCACCGCCCCCTAGTGGATGCTCCCATGCAGATGTAGGACGTATGAATGAATGGGTGAACGTATGGAAGCGTGTGGGCGGTGAGTGTTTCATTGTTTCACTCTTCGGCATAAAAGTGCCTTTATTTCGTGCTCCTCTCAGAGGGACGCAGTAACACTGCTTTGCAGTTTCACACTGGTTCGCCTCGGATAGGTCCAATTGTAAAATACCGCTGAGTCATCAACTCTAGTGTTTGCTTAGAAAACACCCGTGCTCATCCTCATCTTCCCACATCCCCTCGGGTGCAATCCACACGCTCCCAATTTAACCTTGAACGTCAACACATGTGCTTCCTCCAGCCTGTAGGAATCTACACATCCTCCACCGACCACAGGTCAACTGAATTCACACTCCTCAGTGTAGTGTCCTCACCGTCCTCTTGCTCAGGTAACTTCCACAAAGACTGACTCATACATTAAACGCAGCGCAGCGGCTTTCAGTCTGGCATTGTGGGTGGGCATGTTCCTGAAAGGCACTGGTGGTGCACTTAAAGATAACAACGTCTTCCCCGTGGGAAGGATTCCAGCCGTTTTCTATTCTTACCTTCCTCAGATATGATATTTGTGTCACTCGGTGAATCTTTGGCTCGATGCCGCGACCTCTTGAGAGAGGAAGAAAAGAGTCATACAGGAACACGAAGACGAGAAGACGAGTCCTCCCCTAACCTCAGGCCTGACACAGCATCACGGTGCAGATTCACAGATGTGGCGATAGACGCTCAACTTCCCAGTTTCCATTCGACGAAAATATAATTGAGACCAAGTGGGTGCTCACGGCCGAGCTCAGATGTGCAAAATGTGTAACTGACAGCTTGATGTGCATTTCATTTACAGGGTGGAAGGCGGCCTGCAGCGAGGAATACATAACTGGAAGGCTCTTTAAGGAGGCGGCCGGAGACTTAGGAGATTGGCAGAACCCATTAAGAAGCAGTCTGTAAAAGCGTATCCAGACACAGCTACATCCAAGAATGAGGATCAAATACACAATATCCATTGTCTTTTTTGTGGCACTTGTTATCATTGAGAAGGAAAACAACATTATCTCAAGGTAAGCCCATTTAAGTGTTCGGTGGAGCGTGCGTGTGATGTTCTGTCTCAGTGTTCATTTTCCTCAAGTCTTCTTTATGTTGACTAATGAAAGAAAATGCTCTCTGTGGTTCCTCTTACCCACACAGGGTGTCGGATAAGCTCTCCCCCCAGACCCCCGTCCAGCCGAGTGGCCTCTCCCACCTTCTGCTGAAGCACAACACTTCCATGAGCTCGCTGGGCAAGATGGACTCGGCCTTCGCGCTGATGAAGCGGCGCCTGGAGAATTACAGCGAGCACCAGGAGGTGATGAAAAGCGGCAGGAAGCACATCCTGCTGCTGGCCACCACCAGGACCGGCTCCTCCTTCGTGGGCGAGTTCTTCAACCAGCAGGGCGACAACATGTTCTACGTGTTCGAGCCGCTGTGGCACGTGGAGAAGATGCTGACGCTGGACACCGGCGGCACAAACGCCACAGCGGCCGCCAAGGCCTACCGGGACGTGCTCCAGCAGCTCTTCCTGTGCGACTTCTCCCTGCTGGAGAGCTTCATCGAACCGCTCCCCGTGGACCATATCACCCCTGCGCTCTTTCGCAGGGAGTCCAGCAGCTCTTTGTGCGAGGAGTCGGTCTGCAGCCCCGTCATCAAAGGGGTCTTCGAGCGGTATCACTGCAAGAGCAGGCGCTGTGGGCCCTTGAACCTGACCATGGCGTCTCAGTCCTGCCTCCAGAAGGAGCACAGGACCATCAAGTCAGTGAGGGTGCGGCAGCTGGAGACCCTCCGTCCTCTGGCCGAGGACCCACGGCTCGACGTGAAGTTCATTCAGCTGGTCCGGGATCCCCGGGCCGTCCTGGCCTCTCGAATGGTGGCCTTTGCCGCCAAGTACAAGAACTGGAAGGAGTGGGCCGCGGGCGGGAACGTACCCATCGACGACGACGAGGTGAGGAAGCTGAAGGGGAACTGCGACAACATCCGGATGTCGGCGGAGATCGGCCTCAGGCAGCCGCCATGGCTGCGCGGACGCTACATGTTGGTGCGTTACGAGGACATCGCCCGGTTCCCCATGAGGAAGGCCACGGAGATGTACAGGTTCACGGGAATCCCCTTCACTCCACAAGCGAGATCCTGGATCCTGAAGAACATCCAGGCCTCCAAGGAGGCCAGCGGCGTTTACTCCACGCAGAAGAACTCCTCGGAACAAGTGGAGAAATGGAGGTTCAGCTTACCCTTCAAGATAGCGCAGGTCGTCCAGAGGGTTTGTGGACCCACACTGAAACTGTTTGGGTACAAAATTGTGAGCAGCGAAGAAATGTTAACGGATAAGTCTGTCAGCTTGATCGAGGATAAGATGTTTAATGTTTTATAGAGTTATGAACGAGAACTTTCTGAAAACTCGGGGAAAAAGACTGATATTTATTAGGGATCTTTGAACCTCATGTCCTGATGCAGAGAGCTGTATATTTTTCTCATGGTGTGCTATTTAAAGTTTTTTTTCTTTTCTACTATTTAAAATAGTTTGATGAAAATAAAGACGCTTTTTCTTTTGCAGCAAAGATGTTGAAACGTTACACATGGGTATTTTGCACTCCGACAATTTCCTTGATCTGTTGTCGTTGGCGCCCACATTGACCTCCTTAGTCAATTTTATAAAGACCTAAGGGAGATTGCTGTTGGCAACATTTGAGCCGTTTCAAAGACTCCTAGTGTTCCTTATTCGTTTTTTATACACACTCCTGAGTAGGTTGCACATGCTGCTTTCACACCAAAAAACTTGAAATGAGTTCTAATCTACAGCCACACGCGCGTCACTGTGTCCTGCAGTGCATATGGCAGGAAGAGGAAATACCAAAGTTGCTTTCTATTCATTCGATATAAGGAGGTACTGTCGCACGCTAAGGATAATTTATTTCTTATCGGTGCAAAAATGTCATGATGACTCCAGGTTGTGAATGTGCTACCCAGGTTACACCCCCCACTCCCCCCCTTCTCCCTCCCTCTGCAGTGCGGGGGGAGGGGGGGGGGCGGGTACTTTTCTTGCACATGTATGTAGCCGTTTGTTGTTCATGCTCCTTTGTAATTGGCCAAAAATGGTTTGAAGTCGTCTTCTGGATTGCGAGGAGCCGTTTCTGTAAAACAGATGTTTACAGTGCTACTGTACGCTAGCGCATTCCCCACTGCAGCTGGTTTGCAGGATTGTGTGAGGTTTGTCAGCAGGTCCCTGTCTGTTGACACAAGTCTCTCGGCTGGTGATAAAATGCCCCCCCCCCCCCCCCCCCCCCCCCCCCCCCCCCCCCCCCCCCCGGGGGCCGGCCCACCACCCCCCCCCCCCCCCCCCACACCCATCCCCATATCCCCACAATACTCAGGCTTGCCAGACTGTTTGAAGATGATTTATTTCCCAGTCTGTTCTTCATATGCAGTATGTTCTCTTGCAATAAACGTACACATTTGTATTCATCTCTACCTCTGGTGAAAATACTTGACCTTCTCATTGTCTGCGCTTGCCATCATTGCATCTACCTCTTGGCTGTTGGTGTTTGAGCACCTTTGCCTCTGACTGGCTCACCACGAAGTTCTACCCTACCTTAGCCAATCGTCGTCACTTCTCTGGTTGTCTCACCACCACACCAAAGAGGGTTGCCCCCAGCTGACCGCCGACTTCCTGTCGCCAGTCGTTTTCCATCATGGTCAAAAACTGAGCAGGCAGCACATGCAGCAGATCAGTATCAACAATAAGTTCAAATAAAAGTAGTTCTCTGTTAATAAAGACGAGCACGATCACCAAAGTCAATGGGATCCCTGAAGATATCTGGATTACATTTCATCACTGTTTACAACAGCAGAGACGTTTTATAAAAAAGTCATAGTGGGTCAACATTTTGTTCTAGTTGTTGTCCATATATTTGAGTCTGGAGTAATGTGATGGTATAATAACATTAAAAACCAGTTCTCATAGGTAAGCCTTTGTCTTGTTTGGTCCATTACTATTCTGGACTGGTTGACCTTTATTTTTTACACATACAAGCGTTTGTTGATGGGAAATCTATTAAAGAAACGACACACAGTTCGTTTCATGGCTTCATTTGTGATCTCTGTGGCCTCCTTGTACTGTTTGTGTGTGACTAGTTTAGTTTTCTTTTCGGTCCCGTCGAAAACCAAATGTTGAGGGTTTGTGTGTCTGAGGCGGCGAGAGAGCAGGACACAGTGGAGGGAGGCAGCTGACTTTGACTTCCAGTGTGTTTACCACTGTGGGCCCCGGCTATTTCAATCTCACAAACCCAGCAATTACCCCGGCTTTACATATAAAATGGTCCCAATCCTTTTCGTCCACCTGACCCCACCCACTTGCAGAAACTCAGAGAGGCACTTGTTTATACTCTCTCTCTCTCTCTCTCTCTCTCTCTCTCTCTCTCTCTCTCTCTCTCTCTCTCCCCCTCTTTCACTTCTCCTTTCTTAGTATATTAACTTTTTATTTCATTCTCTCATTCGTGCTCTCACGCGTCGCTGAGCCAAGCCACCCCGGCGCACTTGAAGCACAGTCGCTCATATCAACAGATCATTATGTGGTTAGTTCCGGCTGCTTGTTCTATTTCTGTAAAAAGTGTTGCCAGGTCCCAGCAGAGCGAGCTAATGAGAAGAGGTTGAGCATTCATAAACTCTGAGACTGCAGCGACTTTATGTGGGACGAGCCGAGGGTGGAGTCACTGTACGGTTTTGGGAAAATATAGAATAACCACTTTCCAGTGAATTAAAGCCTCCCCCCCCCCTCCTTATCCTAACCTCCTACCCCCACCCGGCGCTTGAAATGAGGGCATTTAGGTAGCTCCACCCTCCTGCTCAGTTATATGGTGCCCTGCCACATCAACCGTGCGGGGTTAGAAATATGCCAAACAGCTCAGGGCAGTGGGACCCAGAAAACGCTGCCATGCTGCAGGATGGGCCGTAAACAGACAGAAAATTGAGGTGATTCAGACGCGTCTCGAGGGGGGTGCAGCGCGTAAAAAAAGCCGTCGTCGGCGATAATGACGGTTCAGGAGGAGACATAAATCTAAATCCACGGCAAATTATCTCACAGCCAGGAATGCGATTCATGAAAGTCAGGTTGTTGCATGCGAGTGGGAGCAGTGGGGTTGGTTTCATGGCTGTGTAGTGAGAGCGCACGGCTAATGAGAGATGATGTAATGTTGTGTTGTATGTGGAAATGTTGTCTTTCTCCAGCTAAATAGAAAATGCATAGGTGCTGTTTTCTAATATGCGAATAAAGGAAGCTCTCGTTGCGGAATATGAGCCCCAGTCCACATGGAGGGGAGTTTAGGAGAATGCACCATAGGTTTTCATCGTATTGGTTGTTTTATCCAAACAAGGCTGACAAAATACAAAGTCCGAATATGCGACTTATAGGAACTGGATCTCCGAGGAATAAGATATCAAGACACCATCGCACTGTATTCGTACTTTTCAACCGATAGGCATAACCCACCAACAACAACAACAACAATTTTTGTTTACGAATTACAGTACAGAGTTGTGTGTGGTACTCCAAGTCTTCTTCTCTGTTTTTGGTGTATTTCTGTGGCAGCGTTATAGCGCCACTCATAGGCCTGGTGGATGTACTACAGGTCTCTAAGTCGTTTTATGTGGACAACCACATTTCTTGATAGGATGCCATGTCATGGATTTTTCTTTCTTTCTGTGTGGACTTTGCTTATTTTTGTCATTTATTTACACAGCGAGTGAAAACGTATTAAAGCCACACGTTTTTCTAATTAGCGCTTTTACGGGAAACGGTAACCTGGGTGCTGTTAATTGTTTGCTTTTGGGACCAGAGACAGAGACATCAAAGATCAGATGTGGTCGAGTTTTCACCGCCGCAGCTGCACAGACTATTAACGTTTACTCGCAGCAGTATAATAGCACCAGTGTTCCTCAAATGCGCACGGCCCAAAACAGTGCATACTTATCTCTCTCTGCTCTGTAACATCCTCTAACCCTTATCTATGTGTCCACTCAACTGTCAGGAGGAAGTCAGGAGGTGTTTCTAATTGCCCCGAGTCAGGGGCAAATCCTCAACGTCATGATTGGGAGATTTTTTGTGTGGGAGTTTTCGACAATTCTAAGAAATCCTGACAATTTCTTTTCGTTTTATACGTTTTTCTTTGTCCCTTTTTCGCGGTCTTCACCGTGGTTTGACCAAACCGAAAAAAAAGCCACAGTGGAAGCGGATGCCCATTTTCTCTGGATTTAATAGCATGATGAGAAAAGGCATAAGGCTGTCTGACCAGCGCCGCCACAGACATGTATTTACACACACAATGACAATATTTATAATGAGTGTCGTATCCTTAAGAACTCATGTAACTATAACTCAGTCCATTGTCACGCCATGAAGGGATCTTTCTGCCCAAATACAGACAACTCTTCGACTCTGGCGTTGCCCTTGTTTTCACTGCAGTGCTTTATCGTTTTCATTATGACCTCAGTGTTTTCGCAGGCAGCTGCCAGCCCCGTCTCCTCCGGCCCGCGAAAAAACACAAGGCTTGAATCCCGCTTTCTAAATCTATACATCCAGTCTGGATTGAAATATCGCACAGGTTTCATGGCTGTAGTCAAGTGTAGACTTTAACTGCCCCCCCACCCCCCGCAACAATGGCTTTGACGGTGCAGGCAGAGTTTAAGTAAATACGTATTTGGGGTAGGGTGGGGGGTTTGGTCGGCAGGTGGTGCAAAGAAAACACAATGACAAAGTGATAAGTGTGATTCTCAGTGAATAGGTGCAATTCACTTATTTACCTAACGTCTCTCTGCTTTGTTCTTTGGTGGAAAACACAGAATCCATGGTGTTTGAGGACCAGCCTCGCATTCCTTCCTGAGGGAAACGAAACCACAAAATTCAACCCTTGGCATCCCATAGAAGGCGAGAACACTAACGAGAATGTTCTACATGTTTGTGATTCTTTTGTTTTGTCTGTGTTTCTTTCGGATTTTATAGTCTGGGCTAAACAAAGCAGCAATTTTCAGGCCTGTATTTGAAAACCCCCTCAAGAACATAATTGACTTTGAGAAAAGGTAAAAGGACGTCCTAAATACAAAATAATTTACTATCGAAAAGAATCCAAAATCAGACAGTAAAAAGTGGGCGGGACTTCTGTGGCATAATTGGACAAAAACAGTGATCAATTGGTGGGAGGGGCTTAAGACTAATAGTAGTAGTGAGTAGTGAGGGGACAGGCCTCAGCAATTAACAAAGCTTTGGATTCTTCAGCTTTAAAATAATCGTATAAAAGTAGAAATTGGAAACGGAAGGAAAATTAGCAGACGTTGACGTTTTAAAAGTGAAATCTGTACGATTTCCGATGTCGTGTCCGACTGAATTACAGCACGGCTCTGGCCAAACAGGCCCACTGTCGCCTTCTTCAAGTGTAAAATGTGCCACATTTGCATTTTGGATGGCGATTTTTGAAAGAGCCGGTCTCCAAAGCCAGAGCTGGTGGGCACGCAAACACAAAGCTTCACTCTTTTCTCATATCAATACCTCCTTTTGTGTCGGCACCAAGCTGGAGCGAAGAGCTCTTTAAAAAAAAAAATAGAGCCACTGAATGGGTCGCTCCATTTGTCCCACTCTGATGGCTCGGCTCCAAATTCAAAGTAAGTGCCACTAAAAAACAGAGAGCACAGTTTAGGGGCTAAAAGGAGCAGAAGGAGCACGAGGCAGCTAATGAGGAACATCAAGCATCGATGGAGAAGCTCCTCATTCCCCGGGAGACGCGGCTCTGACGCATTTACCAATTATAGATTAATCTCCAGCCACTGCAGCGTAATGACAGACCTTTATTTTGACATAACAGATGCCATGTGAGCACCGGGCCATGTGACGCAGGGCTGCCACACACTAAAGTGCTGCCAGCACAATGTTTGCACAGTGGACCGGAGTGACCGGGCGGAGGCGGGTGAGGGAGAATCCAGCTGTGTCCGTTCATAGTAATACAGGGGAGGAGGGAGGGAGGAGGGAGGGGGGAGGGGGGGCGTCCGTTCCCACCTTTCTGCTCACTTTGACATTTGTGTTTTCCCCTAAAAGCCACAGAAACAAAGAGTCATTTGTGTCCGTCAGAGCTCAACATGCACCGCTGACCGAGGAATGGAGACGGTTTATTTTGAGTGTTGACCAGAGTGGTAATTACAGGCTGTGGCACGGTGTTGTTGGAGTAGCCATAGCAAACATGAAATATATATTTTCTTAAATCAGATTTATTGTAGCGATGCTTTTAATATGGGTCGGCGACGAGAATAGACCTGTGAGTTGTATCAAAGATACAACAGTGTCCACGTCCGACCACAAACCGCTGAGCTAAAACAACCTGAACTTAATGTCAAATACACTGTCAATTGTTGTAAGACTTCCACTTTTAAAGGTGCAGTGTGTAAGATTTGGTGACCTCTAGAGGTGAAGGTGCGTTTTCTATCACCCTCGACACCCTCAACCTTCTGAACATGCAGGAGAAGCTATGGTAGACTTCTTTTGTCTATAAAACTCAAAGGATGTTTAATACTTCCACTTTTACGACTGTAGAAAAATGGCGGCCCCCGTAGAGAGAACCCCACTCCCCCCCGCCTCCTCCCCATGAAAATATACATTAACGGAGTCATTTCATGTGTTGTACATACTCATTGAGCTATGTTTAGAGGTGACAAAAATGACCAAAACCGTACACACTGCACCTTTAAATGAGGTTGAAATTTAAATAGTAATGAAAAAATAGACCTTGCCCACTGCTGCACAACACACGCATCCATTTCCTGCCCATCCATCACCCTGTCCCCCAACAATGAATCTATAAACACAGACAGAGAGCAGAGGGACAATGAAATCCTTCATGGTCTCCTCTCCTCTCTGTGTATAGATTCTTTATATATATAGAGATACTCTACGTTGCATGTCAACACCACAGGAAACAAGTCAGCCCTTTCCACCGCGTCCCCTCCGTTTTCGGCGACAGGAAGGCAACGTTTTGAAAACCCCTGCCTTCTCAGACAGAGCCGCTCTATTCGCGGCGCACAGAGCTGTGGTCTCGTACACTATGGTCTGTGGATGCACAGAACGTTCCAGTCGCATTTCCTCCTTCCTGGAAAATCATGTTATACAAAGAGGCCCGTGCATCACGCAGGCAGGCCAACATTGACTCTGCGTTATTGGCAGATTCTTATCAAAAAATGACGTCTATTTCCCCAAAGGGCGTTGACCTCACCATATCCCCATCCCAGGGATCAGCTGGCTCTGCTTTGGTGGACGCTGAACATTTGACCGCCATTGATTTGTATGTTTGTTTGAGGCGTTACACAAATGTAGGTGCTGAAAGAAGCAGTATAGGTTCAATGTTGGTATGGATCATGCAATTCTTTCTATTGATATATTTTTTTTTTTTTTCTCGCAAATAAATGTGAATCTTGATCAATTCAATTAATATTAAAACTATTGGTAATTATAAGTGTGTAGATTTTGGTAAACCTCAAGATAAGGTTGCAGATGTTTTAATTAAGGCTGTTATATACTCACACTGAAAAGATCTACATAGTCAATATTTTTTGTATTCCACGACTGCCGATGCCATTTTCACTTTAACCTCACAGAGCATGTAGAGCATGTGCTTTGTATGTATGAGGAGGTCATGGGTTCAATTCCCATCGACCCTCAGGTGTATGCCACTTTGGATGAAAGTGTTGATTTGTAATGTAATTGTAATGAAATTAAAAACAATTACATTGTTCTTATTGTATTAACATTTGATTTCAATACTTCTTTGCGACACATTAGTGTGTCTGTTGTTTTGAGGTTATTCTAGAGGAAGTAAAACACTCAGACGACTTTGGTCGCCACGGAGATGAGCTTCATTGCGAAAAGCCTCGTCGGTTATGGACAAGAGTAACTTTGGAGATTATCTATTGTGTTCCGGTTTGGAGATACTTGGATTTCACAAGTTTTACCCACAACTACACAAACACACAACCCCTTGGATAGATAAAGAAAATACAGTGTGTACATTTATAATAGACTCATTCTGACACATGTTGCGTCTCTGGCCATTTCAAGGACTTAGTGTGTGAAAACAATGACCCTAAAGACAAAATAAAGGTTTCAGCACCCCTGCAGTTTGTTGTCTCTTTGTTGGAATGCGTTTCAAGTCGCACCCTCACATCACTGTCGGGTCACACTCAGGTGTGCATTCTTGGGAACACAGGACAACAAAGACGTCTTATCATTATTATTATTATTATTATTATTGTTATTACCACAAAGGCGGAGGTAAAGTGAAACGGGTGCTGCGCACGCTGGCTGTGGAGCGATGTCCCCTGCAGCTACACTAACATCTGTGTGACAGTAGAATGTGCAGAACAGGTGGTGGAGCCGGGACCCTTCATTAATGCCTGATGACAGATAAGCAGCAGACCACTGAGCTCTGCTTACGGCCCACTACTGTGTGCGAGCTCGCTCGCTCGGCCGCAGCCCACTGTGAGCGAGAGTATGCGCTCCGGGGGCAGTTTATTAGGTACACCTGCGAACCTATGGTACAATCCGCAGTCTCACTCTAATGTATCGTGTGAGTGTTTTGTGGTGTGGATGAAACTTTGTGGGAGGTTGTTGTGTGAAACCACGATGTCAAAATCAATACAAGTAAGTGATCAAATTTTTATTTTTATTTTTTATGGTTTAAACTTGAGTCTTTTTTCATGAAAATGGAGTGGATTCCTAACACGTGGCAGGTGACAGAGAGGATAACCTGAACTTGAATGTTCCGATGTGCAAGATGTACAGTTACCACTTTATTAGGAACACCTCTACAATATACTGCAGTTGGAGCTATAGCGTAAGTATTTGTTAACCTATTTGCAAACATTCAGAATGACCTGTTAATGGAAGAGTCAATAAAAAATAGGAAGGTGTTTTATATGCTTACACTCCCCTGTTGTTTTCAGTCCTTTAGAATGAGTCACTGTCACACTTACATCAGGAGCAGGTCATCTCCATGGAAACCAACATCATCTTTGATAACTGCAAGTCATCATAGCTCCTCCCACATGGCAGGAAGTGATGGTGAGGTGAGTAACCAGTAAATGCCAATAAATTCTACTGCGCAAAAATGACTTTAAAAAAAAAGCATATGATATCACATAACTACGATTATACGTATTGTTTATCAAACACTAGAATATGTTTCAAAAGGGCCCTCTGATATTTTTCATACACACACATCTGCTGACAGTTTCATGCGGAAGGACACAGATAGAGGAGCAATCAGAGAGATAAACAGCTGCTCCTGCTGCATTCTTACTTCTTATCTCTGGTCAGTTTGAAGTGCCCCTTCCCCCCTTTCTCCCACTCACCCTGTTTAGACCAGACTGGGAAGTTGTTAGTTTGTAGAGGGAGGAGGAGGAGGAGGAGGAGGAGGAGGAGGAGGAGGAGGCGAAGAGGGGGGAGGAGGAGCCGGTGAGAAGAATGAGGAGGAGGAGGAGGAGGAGGAGGAGGAGGAGGAGGAGGAGGAGGAGGAGGCCCCTCTGAGGGGCACAAACACACCTCTCTTTACTTTTCCAGGAGCTTTGAAGATGATGGAAACACTCGGTCTCTTGTATTTTGGGAATTCAGGAGCTGGAAACGAATCCAGTGATTCAGCCATCACATGTTTTTTTCTTAAAAAAACAAACAAAAAAAGCCGAGAAACTATTAAATGCAATCCATTCATCGAATTAGAAGATATCCGGTCAAATCGAATGAAATTTCCCCCCCAAAAAACAAGAGGCCACATGGCTGCTAGACGAGCGCTGGCTCAGCGGCAGATAAGCCGGCTCTCATGCTCGCCCTTGACTTGGCTGTTTCACAGATGCTGCTAATCAAATCTGGGGCAGACTGACATGTCGCCCAGCGGCTGATAATCTGACGGCAGCGGTTTTGAAAAACACGGGGCCCCGCGCCGCTGTGGCCGCGGGCATCTAAACTGCTGAGTTGAACAGTTGTTACCTCAAATCAAATTTGTTTATTTTGTTCGAATCAAATCAATCTCTTCTATCTATCTCCCTATTTTGATCGATGATTATGTGTATACGCCGGCATATAAGGGTGTTTTTTTTGTATAGTTTAAAGGTTCAGTCTGTAACATATCAGTGATGTTTGTTTCTATTCCCATTGGCAGAGACAGAATATTGAATATTCATATCGATGTTTAAGTGAGTGTATATTACTGTTTTTATCATCCCTTTGTACTACACCAGGAGCAGGTCCTCCCTACGGAGGCCGCCATCTTGCACCGCCATGTTTTTACAGTAGCCCAGAATGGACATACTTACGCACCGATTTGAGTTCTAATGATAACTGGAGGTTACCAGTATGGCTTCTCCTTCATGACTGGAAGCAAAGGTGAGGTGCAAGTTCACCACCAGATGCCACTAGATTCTACACAGGGCACCTTTAAAGACAATTTGAGCTGGCTTTAGAATACAATTACCTGACATATACTTACTTTATTTACCACCATACTTACTGGTGACTGGGCAGCTGTGGCTGGGGGCGTTAGAGGAGCTGTCCTCCAACCAGAAGGTCAGAGGTTAAATTCCCAATTTCCCCCACTCTACCTGCTAAAGTGCCCTTGGGCAAGATCCCAAACCCCCCACATCGTCCACTGATATAGGAAGCTGTATGATGAACACACAGATGAATGATTGCTATTCTCGACATTTAACAAGGAGGAAACAAAGTGAGCTCTGTGAAGTGAAAGCTGCTCCTCGTAACACACATCATTCATTTGTTTGTGTTTGGACGGAACCGAGTAAACACGCGCCGCACAGCTGCCGCCCTCCCAGCTATACCTCCAAACTCCAAACGGTTTATGAGCCAACTTTAAATACAAACGCCATCTCCAACCTTCAATTTGGCTCCGGCCGGTGGAACCAAAGGCCCCTCTGGTTTTTACAGAGTCTGCGATTTTCAGGCACAAACACAGGCAGGGCTCCGGAGGAGTGTACAAACCCCAAAGTGCTATATACAACACAAGGCTTGGCTCGGTGGACATAGTAAACAATTTACCAGAGACCACCAGAGGAAACCAAAGGGAAACATGTGAAACCTGCAGCTACACAGTTCACACGAGACGCCGTAATGTTTGTTTTGACTCGGGGAATCGACTGTGAGGAGGCGATAGAAAAGACAAACACTAAACATATCTGAGTGTGAATGTGTCTGTGAAGCTGAAGTCCCTGTAGAGGTCAGTGTGCTCCAACTTACACCAGCAGCAGCAGCTGTGCAACTCAGGCCCAGTCACCACTCTCACTCCTTCTTAAAGGTGCAGTGTGTAGGATTTGTATGGATTTGGATTTTCTGTCACTTAAAAAAAAATATATTACAAAACAATTCCATCCATTATAATCACCTACATCTACTCCCCCCCCCACCCAACCTTAAATGAGCCCATTCATGTATATTTAGAAGAGGAGGGGGTCCTCTCTCACTCTCTCCTGAGAGTGGACGAGCGAAACATACTCAGAGTTTTAATGGCAACTGAAGTCGACCATAGGTTCTCCTGCATGTTCAGAAGGGTGAGGGTGAGGGATGCAACATGCAACCTCACCACTAGATGTCACCGAATCGTACACACTGCACCTTTGAGGTGTCTCCTTCCCCAGAACCCACCCTGTAAAAAAAACAAAAAACAAAAAAAAACTTTACAGTCTAATTTACACCTGCGCACATGCTTGGATACATAGTGTTGACAGATTCATGGGAACCTGTGAAGTGAAGGTGCGGAGCTGCTTTGAAGCCTGTAAACAAAAGTGCCCCCTGCATTTAAAGGTGAACAGCATCATTTTTCGGGTGTCTCCTTTAATTTTCCGACATGCAACCTTTGCACAAAAGTCTTAATTGTGGCCGATGAAGCCGGTGGGTCGGTGACGTCCCCCTGTGGGCGAGCGGCACGGCGTCTGAAATGAGTGCTTCCTCATTCTCTATAGCGAGGAAGTGCGAGGACTTACCCCTTCAAAGGCCTGTGTGCCCCCACCAGCACTAATCCCCAGTTAATGGGCAGTGGGAGCAACGGACCCCAACAACTTCACTTCCTGCACAACTTACATGTATTATAATTCCTCTGCCAGCCAGGTTTTTTGTTTTTTTTTTAAGTACAGAGACCAGTTTTGGACCGTGTCAGCAAATGTAGTTTGGGCCGTGATTGTGATTGTAAAAGGAAAAAGTAGAGCGTGTCCATCGTTTTGGACAATTCTCACATCTATATTCCCTGGATCTAGATTCACAAAACATCTGATTGTCTTTGAACCACAATTTTAAATTGATTTTAAATGAATTATATGTGTCACATTTTCAGATCATAACTATAATTCTGATTTAGACTTTGATATTGAGACAATAAGTAAAGCCTGGATTCACCCCTTGATCTGGATTAAGGGTCAATCAATATTGGTCAAAATCAACTGCGATTATAACCAATGCTGAACTGATATGTAATGACAGTGAAAATAAAAATATATAGAAAAAATTCAGAATACTATAAAACTGCATATAACACTTAGTTCAAATGCCTTCATATACAAACCTCTGTGTCAAAGGTTGTGACATGTTTAGGATTTGTATCATCTCCTTTTCACATTCAAATATAAAGTTTGAACCTTATTCGAGAAAGAAAACTATAGTGCAGTGACTGTGTACCTCTGTCACTGTGCCTGTGTGTGTATGTGTGTGTGTGTGTGTGTGTGTGTGTGTGCGTGCGCGCGCATACGCGCACAGCAGTGATTAGTGACAACTTTCCTTCTGTCGGGGCTCTGGCTGTTTGAAGTGGTTTGTTCCAGTGACTGTGAGAAACAGGCACAGCTCTCCCTGGTGGCCTCGGGCTGAACCAACAGACCGTAATTGGACTCACAACCCACCAATTTACAGAATTAAGGAGACATCATCCTGTCTTATTCCGCTGATTTGTGCTCAAGACACAAACACGTCTCGCAAGAGGAACTCCGAGTCTGAGGTTGACAAAAGGGGGGGAATTTAGGTTGCGAGATGTAGGTTAGCGCCGCACGCTGGGAATCGCTGATACAAAGCGGGAGTCCTGAATACACCCTATCGCTGATTTCCCATTGGATAACGGCGCGGAACGCTCATGCATACAGGAGGCCCCTCCCCAATTAGCGCTTTAGCGCTTCAAAGTCAAATATTTACACTAATACGAGCAAAATTAATTGGGATTAATATAGTGAGGCGTGCATGTTGCTGCCGCACACGTGTAGAACAGATGCCGCGGAGCCTTGGGGAAGCGCGAACACTTCGCCTTCACGTGGCTGATCTCTCTCTCCGGCTGCTTCGCCGCGATTTAGCATTCGTTCAAATTATTCAGACATCACCGTCCGTACCATGTGACCTGTCAGCGCTCGTTACCCAGCCCGGAGGCCTGAGGAGAGCTGACGCGCCAAGGCCACCGTAGATGTTGGAGGGTTTGCGTGAAAGAACGAGCCCCGTTAAAGGTGCACGTGTGTGCGATTTGGTGGCGCCTCAAAAGATGTTTAGTACGTCCACTCTGGGCTACTGGAAAAACATGGCGGCCCCCGTAGAGAGGACCCGCTTCCTCATGTGAATGTACATTATTGGTCTCATTTAAAGGTGCAGTGTGTCATTTTTGTCACTTCAAAAATAGCATACTGCATACAAATATTTTAATTAATTCATAATCACATGAATGTTTTATTTTTTTCCCCATTACCCTTAAAGGAGCCGATTAATGTATATTCACATGAGGAGCGGGTCCACCCTACGGGAGCCGCCATGTTCTTACAGTAGCTCAGAGTGGACGCACTAAACATCTTTAGAGTTTGAATGACAACTGAAGTCGGCCATAGCTTCTCCTGCATGTTCAGAAGGGTGACGGTGAGGTGATGGATACAACATGCAACTTCACCTCTAGATGTCACTAAATCTTACACACTGCACCTTTAAGGGTCATGGGAGCAAAAATACATTTAGGTGATTATGAAAATGTTTGTAATTGATCAAAATGACCAAAATCTTACACACTGCACCTTTAAAGTGGATCATTTTCGTTTTTGAGTCATATTGACATTGAGTAATGTGTTGCAATATTCAAAAAGTTTTTTTTATATTCCCCCTGACTCAATGCATTTCAACATATTAATTATTCATGTGATTGGTCATTTCTGGATTATCTGTTCTCCTGCTTTAATATTTATGCCTTTTAAAATGGATATCCAGACACTTTGAAGCTAATGGCGAGGAGAGCGCCCATTGGTCCAAACCCCCAAATCTTCCACGGCCTCACCTTTTGGGCTAATTCATAATTTAGTGAACTGGGAGTGAGGCGTTTAGCTTTTCCTGGCCATGGCAGCGCTAAGTGAAATGGTGTGGAAAGTGTGAGGTCATTAACCTGTTACAGGTGTGTTCTCTTCTAATATGGAGGATAATGTGCTGCACCCGAGTGTGACCGAGGAGAGGAAGGGGATGGGAACTCGTTCGTTCCTTTTTTTCTTTTTCTTTTTTTGTGTGTGCAAAAACTTCATTTTAAGAACGTTAGGTTATGAAAAGTTGATGTGGATTTTAATTGCAGGTGATTCCTCCTTCATATCAGGGGGAGAGTTACACTTTGCTGCCTCTGGACTCATGGAGGAAGATAATCTCCCATCATCCTCCTGTGCATATCACACTGCACTCTTTTACCTCTTCTACCTGTTCACCTCCATTTCATTCACTATTGACACATTAACAGAAACCTAAAGATGCATTCAAAGGGCTTTGTAAGAGTCATGACAATATATTGTTCATCTGCTTTTTTCTATATTTCATTTTTGCTTGATTTTGTAAATAACTTGACTGAATGTATGTTGCACATACATATTTTTTATGCACAAGCTGTAAATAGCAGTCCTTACATATATTACTGTACTGTACAGTATTTCAATTAGTTATTGTGCGATATCTCCATATTTCTATTGTTAATTGGCGTTTGCAGTGAATCTTGATGCTATATTTTACATATGACAATAAAACACTTTGAATCTTGGATCTTAGATCAACCACTCCAAGCAAACTGAACTCTCGCTCAAAAAATTATTTCAAAATAAAGTGCATGACCTTAGTGAAAGGTCATGTAGAATGTCAGGCTGCATTCACTCTATTTGATATCACTCTAATGCAGGAGTGTCAAGCATGATATACAGTAAATATCAATGAGCACACCCTGTACTTTAAATACTATTGTTTTTATACATATATTTTTCATTCAATCGTTTCTTATATCATTTAGCTATGTGATTGTATTTCGGCACCTGTCAGTCGATTTAAAAAAAATGATGTCTCATCTTTATCTATATGTGTTTCCACATCAACTGTGTAAAAGGAAGAGAATGAAGACATTTCTTTTACATCATATGATAATTAATCTCCGTTCTTGCCCACGTTTCACTTCACTCACCGACGCTCCGTTTGACTCGGCCATAACTCTGATGTTTATCGATCCCTCAGCCTCTGTTTGAATTTATTTCTAGCAGTCTATACAAATCTGTTTCCCTGTGCAGCCCATTGTACCAGAGGGGGTTAATGTATTATACAAAGTGTTCAGATCAGGGATTAGATTTTCCCCCCAATTCCATCAGTCAATTCTCGCTGCTCTCCGGGGCATTCATCATTTTGACAGTTGCAGATAAGGCAATTATTTTCCTCCAGCAACTACAGAATGTAGACAAGTGCTTCTTTGACAGTGTGTCTGTTTGCGGGGGGAACACAAATATTATTTCAGCAGTCAGCGATGGCACACACACACACACACACACACACACACACACACGCACACACACGCCGCTCGGTACAGAGCCACATCCTCTGTAACACAAAGGAAACAGATGTTATGAGCATTTGCGTGTCCTAATGCACTTTTTCCCCCCCTTCTCCACACTGCGATTCAATAAGACGTTTGTTGTTAAGGCCTTGATTTCTGCTGCTGGGGTAAATGTTTACTCAGTAATGTGGCCCATGACTGCTTTAATGGCACAACGCGTACATTCTAAATTGACGTTTAAACCTATTTTCTCAAATGAGAAGAATAAAAAAAAAAAATTCTGCACACTAACTGTGGGGCCCTGCCAAGAAATGACATAATAAAGAAATTTTAAAAAAATGTCTCTGTTATACCCAGGAAGTTGGTTTTACACATTGTTTACATGACAATAGCAAAAAAAAAAGGCACACAATGGCCGCCCTGCTGACCTGAGGTCTGTTCCCTCAGCATGAGCGTACACACTCAAATTAGAGCTGTATCACATTACATGCAGCAGGCAGAGCTGCACCCTGCGATCCCCCCTACAAACCCCTGGGGGGCAGCAGACGACCTTCGTTCATACACAGCTGCTTGACGACTGACTTACACAGGACTGTCACTACAACACTGCTCAGACTGCAGACAGCACATGATTCAAGCTGCTTGTAAATCACAGCAAAAATAAAAACTCAAAGTTTCATTCTACTAGCAAGCAAGTAAAGATGTGACAGGGGTGTTTGTTTACTTTCGCTCTCTCTGTCAGAGACCAGGGAGTAACCTTGGATATTAGTTGAGATTAAAGGGAGTCATTAGAATCATGAGTATACAACGTTGAGCAATCCAAGTAGTTTAGCCGTTCAAAATGTGTGTATGTGACATTCTGTTTTATCTATAGAAAATGAAAAAAATATGACACTAGAATAATATAAGGAAAATTCTGAAAACAGAGAAATGAGCAAAAATACGAATTACTATCATTAAGATGAATTGATACATTTGTATAAAAACAGATGAACTGAAAAACAACATGCACTCTTGGACTGAACTCTTTCGCCCGATTCAAAAGTTAAAAGTAAGGAAGTGAAGAAGCTCTGAAAATATAGTTCTTTTTATTTCACAGTGTGTTTTACTGCATAGTCCATTTACGAGCCAGGAGACTTGTGTAATGGCTTTATACATAATAACGTAATCAATAAGCACAATAGTTGCCACCTATTTCAATGACTGATTACAGTCAATTGATTAGGCAATAGACCCAAATATGTGAAATGAATTTAACTTGGTGTCGAATGAAATATCTTTGATGTCTGTTTTTTTTAATTGCAAAGATGTGAAACCAAAATAAAGACGCAGGTTAAGCGTGAGAATATGATGCAGTGCTTTGTACATGAGTGTAACTGGCAGACTCTGGGCTGGTGCCGCTTGTTGTCTCCCAGACTTCATAAGTCAGAGCGGAGTCAGGGTCGGAGGATGACGTTACAGTCTGCAGATCAGATCTGTCATCGGATCAAAGTGGGAACTTGTTCTCCCGTGGCTGTCAGCACGTTTTAATGAGCGTTGATCCGGGACCCGGCCGCTCCTCCCGAAAACTTTCCCATACACTCGGCCTCTCTGATAGATTCACGGCTTAATCATTGACCTGCACTTGCTATTACTAATGCCTCTGCAGCAACAATGTGCTCACATCACTAATGGAGGAGGGAGGGTTTGGGGGTGGGGG